>JAWVWN010003163.1:375000-421890 GCA_037367305.1 Phrynocephalus vlangalii | reverse complement strand
CCAAATTTTTTTTCCACGAAGTTCTCGAGTCGGTCCCGTGCCCGACCGGGAACCTACAGAACCCGGGGGGATTTTTTCCCATTTTCCCGGGTGGGGGCCCCGGGGGGCCCCCCCGGGGATCGCTGGGGGAATTTTCCGGGGCGCATTTTTTCCCCCCAAAATTTTCCCGGGCCCGGCGCCGGGCCCCGATCCGGGAAACGCCGTGGATTTGGCGTTTTTTTTTCCCCCGTGTTCCCCGGCGGCGCGGGGCCCCGACCCCGGGATCCCCGCGGAAACGCTGCATTTTTCCCCCACTTTCCCGGGTCGGCCCCCGGGGCCCCCGACCGGAATCGCCGCGAGTTAGGGGGCGCATTTTTTTTTCGACGTTCCCCCCTTGGGCCGGGGCACCTCCTGAACTCCAGATTCCGGGGGCGCATTTTTTTGAACCTTCCGGGGTCGGTGCCGGGGGCACCCATCCGGGAAATCCCCGCAGTTTTCGGGTGCATTTTTTCGATATTCCCGGGTGGGGCGCCGGGGTGCCCACCCGGGAATTCGCCGGAAATTTCCGGACGCGTTTTCTGACATTCCCCCGGGTCGGTGCCTGAGCCCAATCCGGAAGTCCCAAATTTCCCGGTCGCGTTTTTTGACATTCCAGGGTGGGCACGGGCCCCGATCGGGATCATGCGGAATTCCGGGCGTTTTTTCCCCCGACGTTCCCGGGTCGGCGCCGGGGCCGTCCCTGAACGCTGCGGAGTTCCCCGGGCCCATTTTTCCCCGACGTTCCCGGGTCGGCGCCGGGGGCACCGGATGAACCGCGGAATTCCGGGCGCTTTTTTTTTCGACATTCCCTTTGGCCCCGGGCGCCCCCGGGGAATTCCGGGGATTTTCGGGCCATTTTTCGATTTTTCCCCGGGTCGGCGCCGGGGTGCCCAACCGGGGAAAACCCGGGGAAATTTCCCCAAACCTTTTTCTGACATTCCCGGGTCGGCGCCGGGCGCCGACCCGGGAAAGGCCGCGGAATTGGGGCCGTTTTTCCGACTTAAAGGGTCGGTGCCGGGCCCCGACCCGGGGCGTCCGCGGAATTCCGGACGCGTTTTCTGACATTCCAGGGTCCGGCACCGGGCCCCGATCCGGTGGGGAAACAAATCACAGCGAATTCCGGGCGCATATTTTCGCCCGACCGTTCCCGGTCGGCGCCGGGCCCCGAGCCCTGAACACCGCGGAGTTCCGGCGCATTTTTCCCGCTCGTTACCCGGGTCGGCGCGTGGTGCCCCGAACCTGGAACCCCACGGAATTCCCGGGCCCATTTTTCCCCGCCGTTCCCGGTCGGCACGCGGCGCCCGATCCGGTAACGCCGCAGAATCCAAGCCCCCTTTTCCCTGACTTCCCGAGGGTCGGCGCCAGGGTCCCGATCTGGGAACGCCGCGGATTCCTGGCGCAATTTTCCGACGTTCCCGGGTCGTCAACCTGGACCCCGATCCTGGATCCCGCGTAATACCGAGTGCATTTTTCCCCCCGACGTTTCGGGGTCGCGCCGGGGCCCCGATCCGGGAACGCTACGGAATTCCGGGCGCATTTTTCCCCCGACAGTTCCCGGGTCGGCGCTCGGGGCCCCGATCCGCTGAACGCCGGAGTTCCGGCCATTTTTCCCCCGCGTTCCCGGGTCGGCGCCGGCGGTCCCGATCTCGGGAGCACCGCGGAATTCCGGCGCATTTTTCCCGACGTTCCCGGTTCGGCGCCGGAGCCCCGATCCGGGATCGCCGCGGAATTCCGCGTGCATTTTTCCCCCGACGTTCCGGGTCGGCGCCGGGGCCCCGATCCGGAAACGTCGCGGACTTCCGGGCGCATTTTTTCCCCGTTCCCGTGTCGCGCGGGGCCCGATCGGGATCGCGCGGAATCCGCATGCATTCCCCCGACTTCCCGGATCGGGCCGGGGCCGACCGGAACGCCGCGGAGTTATGGGCGCATTTTTTCGACGTTCCCGGTTTGGCGCGGGGCACCGATCCATGAACGTCGCAGAATTCCGGCGCATTTTTTTGACTTCCGGGTCGTGCCGGGGCACCATCCGGGAATGCCGCGATTTTCGGTGCATTTTTCGATATTCCCGGGTCGGCGCCGGGGTGCACAACCGGGATCGGGTTCATGGCGGAATTCCGGGAATTCCCCGGGACTTTCCCGGGTCGGCCCGGGGCCCGACCCGGACCTGGAATTCGGGATTTTTCCCCCGAGTTCCCGGGTCGCGCGGCCCCCTACCGGGAATTCGGGCGCATTTTCGACATTCCGGCCCGGGCGCCCCCGGGAATCGGATTTTGGGATTTTTCGATTTCCCGGGTCGGCGCCGGGGTGCCCAACGGGATGCGCGGAATTCCAAACCGTTTTTCTGACATTCCCGGGTCGGCGCCGTGGCGCCGATCCGGAAAGGCCGCGGAATCGGACGCGTTTTCCGACATTCCAGGTCGGTGCCTGGGCCGATCCGGGAAGTCCGCGGATTCGGACGCGTTTTCTGACATTCCAGGGTCGGCCCGGGGCCCGATCCGGGATCACTGCGAATTCGGGCGCATTTTTCCCCGACGTTCCCGGGTCGGCGCCGGGCCCCGAGCCCTGAACGCCGCGGAGTTGCGGGCCCATTTTTCCCGCCGTTCCCGGGTCGGCGCGGGGCCCGATCCGGAACGCCACGGAATTCCGGCCCATTTTTCCCCGACGTTCCGGGTCGGCACCGGGCCCGATCGGGAACGCCGCAGATTCCACCCATTTTTTCCCGACGTTCACGGGTCGAGCGGGGCCCGATCTGGGAACGCCGCGGAATTCCGGCCATTTTTCCCGACGTTCCCGGTCGCCCGGCCATCCGGTCGCCGCGAATCCAGCATTTTTCCCGAGTTCCGGTCGGCCGGCCCGTCGGAACGCCGATTCGGGCCATTTTTTCCGCGTTCCGGTCGGCCGGGCCGATCGGAACGCCCGGAGTTGGGCGCATTTTTCGACGTTCCGGTGGCGCCGGGCACCGATCATAACGTCGCGAATTCGGCGCATTTTTGACTTCCGGGTGGGTGCCGGGCCCATCGGAATGCGCGATTTTCGGTGCATTTTTTCATTTTCCGGTCGGCGCGGGGTGCCACCGGAACTTCGCGAATTCCGGCGCGTTTTCCGACATTCCAGGTCGGTGCCTGGGCCGTCCGGGAAGTCGCGGAATCCGAGCGTTTTCACATTCAGGGTCGCACGGGGCCCGTCCGGATCCTGCGAATTCCGGCGCATTTTTCCCCCGCGTTCCGGGTGGGGCCGGGCCCCGACCTGAACGCGCGAGTCGGGCATTTTTTCCGCCGTTCCCGGTCGGGCTGGGCCCCGATCCGGGAACGCCGATTGGCCCATTTTCCCCGACGTTCGGTCGCCGCGCCCGATCCGGAACGCCGCAGAATTCCATGCCCCCTTTTTCCCGACGTTCACGGTCGACGCGGGGCCCATCGGGAGCACTGCGGAATTCCGGCGCATTTTTCCCTGACGTTCCCGGGTCGGCGCCAGGGTCCCGATCCGGGAACGCCGCGGAATTCTGGGCGCATTTTTCCCGACGTTCCCGGGTCGGCGCCGGGCCCCGATCCGGGATCGCCGCGGAATACCGTGGCATTTTTTCCCCGACGTTTCCGGGTCGGCGCCGGGCCCGATCCGGAAACCGCCGCGGAATTCTGGGCGCATTTTTTCCTACATTCCCGGGTCGGTGCCGGGCCCCGATCGGGAACGTCGGAATTCCGGGCGCATTTTTCGACATTCCCGGGTCGGCGCCGGGGCACCGATCCAGGAACGCCGCGGATTCCGGGCGCATTTTTTGACATTCCCGGGTCGGCGCCGGTGGCCCATCCAGGGAATGCCGCGGATTCGGGTCATTTTTCGACATTCCCGGGTCGGCGCCGGGGCCCGATCCGGAACGTCGCGGAATTCCGGACGCTTTTCTGACATTCCCCAGGGTCGGCACCGGGGCCCCGATCCGGATCAATGCGGAATTCCGGGCGCATTTTTCCCCGACGTTCCCGGGTCGGCGCCGGGGCCCCGATCCCTGAACGCCGCGGAGTTCCGGGCGCATTTTTTCCCGCCGTTCCCGGGTCGGCGCTGGGGCCCCGATCCGGGAACGCCGCGGAATTCCGGCGCCATTTTTCCCCGAAGTTCCCGGGTCGGCGCCGGGCCCCGATCCGGGAAACGCCTGGAGTTCTGGGCCATTTTTTCCCGCGTTGCCGGGTCGACGCCGGGGCCCCGATCCGGGACGCCGCGGAATATCCGCTGCATTTTTCCCTCGACGTTCCCGGGTCGGCGCCGGGTCCCGATCCGGGATCGCTGAGGAATTCGGGCGCATTTTTCCCGAAGTTCCCGGGTCGGCGCCGGGCCCCGATCCGGGAAACGCCGTGGATTCTGGCATTTTTTCCCCCGCTGTTCCGGGTCGGCGCCGGGGCCCGATCCGGAACGCCGCGGAATACGGCGCATTTTTTCCCGACGTTCCCGGGTCGGCGCCGGGCCCCGATCCGGAACGCCGCGGAGTTCGGGCGCATTTTTTCGACGTTCCCGGGTCGGCGCCGGGGCACCGATCCATGAACGACGCGGAATTCCGGGCGCATTTTTCTGACCTTCCCGGGTCGGTGCCGGGCCCCATCCGGGAATGCCGCGGATTTTCGGGTGCATTTTTTCGATATTCCCGGGTCGGCGCCGGGGTGCCCATCCTGGAACGTCGCGGAATTCCGGACGCGTTTTGTGACATTCCCGGGTCGGTGCCTGAGCGCCGATCCGGGAAGTCCGCGGAATTCCGGACGCGTTTTCTGACATTCCAGGGTCGGCACCGGGGCCCCGATCCGGGATCACTGCGGAATTCCGGGTGCATTTTTCCCCCGACGTTCCCGGGTCGGCGCCGGGGCCCCGATCCCTGAACGCCGCGGAGTTCCGGGCCCATTTTTCCCCGACGTTCCCGGGTCGGCGCCAGGGCACCGATCCATGAACGTCGCGGAATTCCGGGCGCATTTTTCGACATTCCCGGGTTGGCGCCGGGGCGCCCATCCGGGAATTCCGCGGATTTTCGGGCGCATTTTTTCGATATTCCCGGGTCGGCGCCGGGGTGCCCAACCGGGAACGTCGCGGAATTCCAAACGCGTTTTCTGACATTCCCGGGTCGGCGCCGGGGCGCCGATCCGGAAAGGCCGCGGAATTCCGGACGCGTTTTCCGACATTCACAGGTCGGTGCCTGGGCGCCGATCCGGGACGTCCGCAGAATTCCGGACACGTTTTCTGACATTCCAGGGTCGGCACCGGGGCCCCGATCCGGGATCACTGCGGAATTCCGGGCGCATTTTTCCCCCGACGTTCCCGGGTCGGCGCCGGGGCCCCGAGCCCTGAACACCGCGGAGTTCCGGGCACATTTTTTCCCGCCGTTCCCGGGTCGGCGCTGGTGCCCCGATCCGGGAACGCCACGGAATTCCGGGCCCATTTTTCCCCGACGTTCCCGGGTCGGCACCGGCGCCCCGATCCGGGAACGCCGCAGAATTCCAAGCCCATTTTTTCCCCGACGTTCACGGGTCGACGCCGGGGCCCCGATCCGGGAGCACCGCGGAATTTCCGGCGCATTTTTCCCTGACGTTCCCGGGTCGGCGCCAGGGTCCCGATCTGGGAACGCCGCGGAATTCTGGGCGCATTTTTCCCGACGTTCCCGGGTCGGCGCCGGACCCCGATCCGGGATCGCCGCGGAATACCGTGTGCATTTTTCCCCCGACGTTTCCGGGTCGGCGCCGGGGCCCCGATCCGGAAACGCCGCGGAGTTCTGGGCGCATTTTTTCCCGCCGTTCCCTGTTCGGTGCCGGGGCCCCGATCCGGGAACGCCGCGGAGTTCCGGGCGCATTTTTTCGACGTTCCCGGGTCGGCGCCGGGGCACCGATACATGAACGTCGCGGAATTCCGGGCGCATTTTTTTGACATTCCCGGGTCGGTGCCGGTGCGCCCATCAGGGAATGCCGCGGATTTTCGGGTGCATTTTTTCGATATTCCCGGGTCGGCGCCGGGGTGCCCATCCTGGAACGTCGCGGAATTCCGGACGCGTTTTCTGACATTCCCGGGTCGGCGCCGGGGCGCCGATCCGGAAAGGCCGCGGAATTCCGGACGCGTTTTGTGACATTCCCGGGTCGGTGCCTGAGCGCCGATCCGGGAAGTCCGCGGA
The DNA here is from genome assembly GCA_037367305.1 of Phrynocephalus vlangalii. Classification (NCBI taxonomy): domain Eukaryota; kingdom Metazoa; phylum Chordata; class Lepidosauria; order Squamata; family Agamidae; genus Phrynocephalus; species Phrynocephalus vlangalii. The sequence continues at coordinate 415,733 of JAWVWN010003163.1, read as the reverse complement.
ATTCCGGACGCGTTTTCTGACATTCCAGGGTCGGCACCGAGGCCCCGATCCGGGATCAATGCGGAGTTCTGGGCGCATTTTTTCCCTGACGTTCCCGGGTCGGCGCCAGGGCCCCGATCCCTGAACGCCGCGGAGTTCCGGGCGCATTTTTTCCCGCCGTTCCCGGGTCGGCGCTGGGGCCCCGATCCGAGAACGCCGCGGAATTACAGGCCCATTTTTCCCCGACGTTCCCGGGTCGGCGCCAGCGCCCCGATCCGGGAACGCCGCAGAATTCCACGCCCCTTTTTTCCCCGACGTTCACGCGTCGACGCCGGGGCCCCAATACGGGAGCACTGCGGAATTCCCGACGCATTTTTCCCCGACGTTTCCGGGTCGACGTCGGGGTCCCGATCTGGGAACGCCGCGGAATTCCGGGCCCATTTTTTTTGACGTTCCCGGATCGGCCCCAGGGCCCCAATCCGGGAACGCCGCGGAATTCCATGCCCACTTTTTCCACGAAGTTCCCGAGTCGGTGCCAGTGCCCCGATCCGGGCACGCCGCGGAATTACGGGCCCATTTTTCCCCGACGTTCCCGGGTCGGCGCCGGCGCCCCGATCCGGGAACGCCGCAGAATTCCACGGCCATTTTTCCCCCGACGTTCCCGGGTCGGCGCCGGCGCCCCGATCCGGGAACGCCGCAGAATTCCACGCCCATTTTTTCCCCGACGTTCACGCGTCGACGCCGGGGCCCCAATCCGGGAGCACTGCGGAATTCCGGGCGCATTTTTTGTCGCCGTTCCCGGGTCGGCGGTGGGGTCCCGATCTGGGAACGCCGCGGAATTCCGGGCCCATTTTTCCCGACGTTCCCGGATCGGCCCCAGGGCCCCAATCCGGGAACGCCGCGGAATTCCACGCCCATTTTTTCCACAAAATTCCCGAGTCGGTGCCAGTGCCCCGATCCGGGAACGCCACGGAATTCCGGACGCGTTTTCCGACATTCCCAGGTCGGTGCCTGAGCGCCGATCCGGGAAGTCCGCGGAATTCCGGACGCGTTTTCTGACATTCCAGGGTCGGCACCGGGGCCCCGATCCAGGATCACTGCGGAATACCGCATGCATTTTTCCCCCGAAGTTCCCGGGTCGGCGCCGGGGCCCCGATCCGGAAACGCCGCAGAGTTCTGGGCGCATTTTTTCCCGCCGTTCCCGCGTCGGCGCCGGAACACCGATCCGGGAGCACCGCGGAATTCCCAGCGCATTTTTCCCCGACGTTCCCGGGTTGGCGCCGGAGCCCCGATCCGGGAAGTCCGCGGAATTCCGCGTGCATTTTTCCACCGACGTTCCCGGGTCGGCGCCGGGGACCCGATCCGGAAACGCCGCGGAGTTCTGGGCGCATTTTTTCCCGCCGTTCTCGCGTCGGCGCCGGAGCCCCTATCCGGGATTGCCGCGGAATACCGCGTGCATTTTTCCCCCGATGTTCCCGGGTCGACGCCGGGGCCCCGATCCGGAATCGCCGCGGAGTTCTGGGCGCATTTTTTCCCGCCGTTCCCGGGTTGGCGCCGGGGCACCGATCCATGAACGTCGCAGAATTCCGGGCGCATTTTTTTGACCTTCCCGGGTCGGTGCCGGGGCGCCCATCTGGGAATGCCGCGGATTTTCGGGTTCATTTTTTCGATATTCCCGGGTCGGTGCCGGGGTGCCAATCTGGGAACGTCGCGGAATTCCGGACGCGTTTTCTGACATTCCCGGGTCGGCGCCGGGTTGCCGATCCGGAAAGGCCGCGGAATTCTGGACGCGTTTTCCGACATTCCCAGGTCGGTGCCTGAGCGCCGATCGGGAAAGGCCGCGGAATTCCGGACGCGTTTTCCAACATTCCGAGGTCGGTGCCTGGGTGCCGATCCGGGAAGTCCGCGGAATTCCGGATGCGTTTTCTGACATTCCAGGGTCGGCACCGGGGCCCCGATACGGGATCACTGCGGAATTCCGGGCGCATTTTTCCCCCGACGTTCCCGGGTCGGCGCCGGGGCCCCGATCCCTAAACGCCGCGGAGTTCCGGGCGCATTTTTTGTCGCCGTTCCCGGGTCGGCGCTGGGGCCCCGATCCGGGAACGCCACGGAATTCCGGGCCCATTTTTCCCCAAAGTTCCCGGGTCGGCGCCGGCGCCCCGATCCGGGAACGCCGCAGAATTCCACGCCCATTTTTTCCCCGACGTTCACGGGTCGACGCCGGGGTCCCGATCTGGGAACGCCGCGGAATTCCGGGCGCATTTTTTACCGACGTTCCTGGGTCGGCGCCGGAGCCCCGATCCGGGATCGCTGCGGAATTCGGCGTGTATTTTTCCCCCGACATTCCCGGGTCGGCGCCGGGGCCCCGATCCGGAAACGCCGCGGAGTTCTGGGTGCATTTTTTCCCGCCGTTCCCGTGTCGGCGCCGGGGGCCCGATCCGGGAGCGCCGCGGAGTTTCGGGCGCATTTTTTCGACGTTCCCGGGTCGGCGCCGGGGCACCGATCCATGAACGTCGTGGAATTCCGGGCGGATTTTTTCGACATTCCCGGGTCGGCGCCGGGGCGCCCATCGGGGAATGCCGCGGATTTTCGGGCGCATTTTTTCGATATTTCCGGGTCGGCGCCGGGGTGCCGATCCGGAAAGGCCGCGGAATTCCGGACGCGTTTTCCGACATTCCCAGGTCGGTGCCTGAGCGCCGATCCGGGAAGTCCGCGGAATTCCGGATGCGTTTTCTGACATTCCAGGGCCCATTTTTTCGACGTACGCGGTCGAAGCCGGTGCCAATCCGGATGCGTGTTTTCTGACATTCCAGGGTCGGCACCGGGGCCCCGATCCGGGATCACTGCGGAGTTCCGGGCGCATTTTTCCCCTGACGTTCCCGGGTCGGCGCCGGGGCCCCGATCCCTGAACACCGCGGAGTTCCGGGCGCATTTTTTCCCGCCGTTCCCGGGTCGGCGCTGGGGCCCCGATCCGGGAACGCCACGGAATTCCGGGCCCATTTTTCCCCGACGTTCACGCGTCGACGCCGGGGGCCCAATCCGGGAGCACTGCGGAATTCCCGGCGCATTTTTCCCCGACGTTCCCGGGTCGGCGCCGGGGTCCCGATCTGGGAACGCCGCGGAATTCCGGGCCCATTTTTCCCGACGTTCCCGGATCGGCCCCAGGGCCCCAATCCGGGAACGCCGCGGAAATCCATGCCCATTTTTTCCACGAAGTTCCCGAGTCGGTGCCAGTGCCCCGATCCGGGAACGCTACGGAATTCCGGGCGCATTTTTTCCCGACGTTCCCGGGTCGGCGCCGGGGCCCCGATCCGGGATCGCTGCGGGATTCCGGGCGCATTTTTCCCCCGAAGTTCCTGGGTCGGCGTCGGGGCCCCGATCCCTGAACGCCGCGGAGTTCCGGGCCCATTTTTTCCCGCCGTTCCCGCGTCGGCGCCGGGGCCCCGATCCGGGATCGCCGCGGAATACCGCATGCATTTTTCCCCCGACGTTCCCAGGTCGCCGCCGGGGCCCCGATCCGGAATCGCCGCGGAGTTATGGGCGCATTTTTTCGACGTTCCCGGGTTGGCGCCGGGGCACCGATCCATGAACGTCGCAGAATTCCGGGCGCATTTTTTTGACCTTCTCGGGTCGGTGCCGGGGCACCCATCCGGGAATGCCGCAGATTTTCGGGTGCATTTTTTCGATATTCCCAGGTCGGCGCCGGGGTGCCCATCCGGGAATTTCGCGGAATTCCGGACGCGTTTTCTGACATTCCCAGGTCGGTGCCTGAGCGCCGATCTGGGAAGTCCGCGGAATTCCGGACGCGTTTTCTGACATTCCAGGGTCGGCACCGGGGCCCCGATCCGGGATCACTGCGGAATTCCGGGCGCATTTTTCCCCCGACGTTCCCGGGTCGGCGCCGGGGTCCCGATCCCTGAACGCCGCGGAATTCCGGGCGCATTTTTCGACATTTCCGGGTCGGCGTCGGGGAGCCCATCCGGGAATGCCGCGGATTTTCGGGCGCATTTTTTCGATATTCCCGGGTCGGCGCCGGGGTGCCCAACCGGGAACGTCGCGGAATTCCAAACGCGTTTTCTGACATTCCCGGGTCGGCGCCGGGGCGCCGATCCGGAAAGGCCGCGGAAATCCAGACGCGTTTTCCGACATTCCCAAGTCGGTGCCTGGGCGCCGATCCGGGAAGTCCGCGGAATTCCGGACGCGTTTTCTGACATTCCAGGGTCGGCACCAGGGCCCCGATCCGGGATCACTGCGGAATTCCGGGCGCATTTTTCCCCCGACGTTCCCGGGTCGGCGCCGGGGCCCCGAGCCCTGAACGCCGCGGAGTTCCGGGCGCATTTTTTCCCGCCGTTCCCGGGTCGGCGCTGGGGCCCCGATCCGGGAACGCCACGGAATTCCGGGCCCATTTTTCCCCGACGTTCCCGGGTCGGCACCGGCGCCCCGATCCGGGAACGCCGCAGAATTCCACGCCCATTTTTTCCCCGACGTTCACGGGTCGACGCCGGGGCCCCGATCTGGGAACGCCGCGGAATTCCGGGCCCATTTTTCCCGACGTTCCCGGATCGGCCCCAGGGCCCCAATCCGGGAACGCCGCGGAATTCCACGCCCATTTTTTCCACGAAGTTCCCAAGTCGGTGCCAGTGCCCCGATCCGGGAACGCTACGGAATTCCGGGCGCATTTTTTCCCGACGTTCCCGGGTCGGCGCCGGGGCCCCAATCCGGGATCGCTGCGGGATTCCGGGCGTATTTTTCCCCCGAAGTTCCCGGGTCGGCGCCAGGGCCCCGATCCCTGAACGCCGCGGAGTTCCGGGCCCATTTTTCCCCGCCGTTCCCGCGTCGGCGCCGGGGCCCCGATCCGGGAACGCCGCGGAATACCGCATGCATTTTTCCCCCGACGTTCCCGGGTCGGCGCCGGGGCCCCGATCCGGAATCGCCGCGGAGTTATGGGCGCATTTTTTCGACGTTCCCGGGTTGGCGCCGGGGCACCGATCCATGAACGTCGCAGAATTCCGGGCGCATTTTTTTGACCTTCTCGGGTCGGTGCCGGGGCACCCATCCGGGAATGCCGCAGATTTTCGGGTGCATTTTTTCGATATTCCCGGGTCGGCGCCGAGGTGCCCATCCGGGAACTTCGTGGAATTCCGGATGCGTTTTCCGACATTCCCAGGTCGGTGCCTGAGCGCCGATCCGGGAAGTCCGCGGAATTCCGGACGCGTTTTCTGACATTCCAGGATTGGCACCGGGGCCCCGATCCGGGATCACTGCGGAATTCCGGGCGCATTTTTCCCCCGACGTTCCCGGGTCGGCGCCGGGGCCCCGAGCCCTGAACGCCGCGGAGTTCCGGGCGCATTTTTTCCCGCCGTTCCCGGGTCGGCGCTGGGGCCCCGATCCGGGAACGCCACGGAATTCCGGGCCCATTTTTCCCCGACGTTCCCGGGTCGGCACCGGCGCCCCGATCCGGGAACGCCGCAGAATTCCACGCCCATTTTTTCCCCGACGTTCACGGGTCGACGCCGGGGCCCCGATCCGGGAGCACCGCGGAATTCCCGGCGCATTTTTCCCTGACGTTCCCGGGTCGGCGCCAGGGTCCCGATCTGGGAACGCCGCGGAATTCTGGGCGCATTTTTCCCGACGTTCCCGGGTCGGCGCCGGAGCCCCGATCCGGGATTGCCGCGGAATACCGTGTGCATTTTTCCCCCGACGTTTCCGGGTCGGCGCCGGGGCCCTGATCCGGAAACGCCGCGGAGTTCTGGGCGCATTTTTTTCCGCCGTTCCCGGGTCGGTGCCGGGGCCCCGATCCGGGAACGCCGCGGAGTTCCGGGCGCATTTTTTCGACGTTCACGGGTTGGCGCCGGGGCACCGATCCATGAACGTCGCAGAATTCCGGGCGCATTTTTTTGACCTTCCCGGGTCGGTGCCGGGGCGCCCATCTGGGAATGCCGCGGATTTTCGGGTTCATTTTTTCGATATTCCCGGGTCGGCGCCGGGGTGCCAATCTGGGAACGTCGCGGAATTCCGGACGCGTTTTCTGACATTCCCGGGTCGGCGCCGGGGTGCCGATCCGGAAAGGCCGCGGAATTCTGGACGCGTTTTCCGACATTCCCTGGTCGGTGCCTGAGCGCCGATCGGGAAAGGCCGCGGAATTCCGGACGCGTTTTCCAACATTCCGAGGTCGGTGCCTGGGTGCCGATCCGGGAAGTCCGCGGAATTCCGGGCGCATTTTTTCTCGCCGTTCCCGGGTCGGCGCTGGGGCCCCGATCCGGGAACGCCACGGAATTCCGGGCCCATTTTTCTCCGACGTTCCCGGGTCGGCGCCGGCGCCCCGATCCAGGAACGCCGCAGAATTCGACGCCGATTTTTTCCCCGACGTTCACGGGTCGACGCCGGGGTCCCGATCTGGGAACGCCGCGGAATTCCGGGCGCATTTTTTCCCGACGTTACCGGGTCGGCGCCGGAGCCCCGATCCGGGATCGCTGCGGAATTCCGCGTGCATTTTTCCCCCGACATTCCCGGGTCGGCGCCGGGGCCCCGATCCGGAAACGCCGCGGAGTTCTGGGCGCATTTTTTCCCGCCGTTCCCGGGTCGGCGCCGGGGGCCCGATCCGGGAACGCCGCGGAGTTCCGGGCGCATTTTTTCGACGTTCCCGGGTCGGCGCCGGGGCACCGATCCATGAACGTCGCGGAATTCCGGGCGGATTTTTTCGACATTCCCGGGTCGGCGCCGGGGTGCCGATCCGGAAAGGCCACGGAATTCCGGACGCGTTTTCCGACATTCCCAGGTCGGTGCCTGAGCGCCGATCCGGGAAGTCCGCGGAATTCCGGATGCGTTTTCTGACATTCCAGGGTCGGCACCGGGGCCCCGATCCGGGATCACTGCGGAGTTCCGGGCGCATTTTTCCCCTGACGTTCCCGGGTCGGCGCCGGGGCCCCGATCCCTGAACGCCGCGGAGTTCCGGGCGCATTTTTTCCCGCCGTTCCCGGGTCGGCGCTGGGGCCCCGATCCGGGAACGCCGCGGAATTACGGGCCCATTTTTCCCCGACGTTCACGCGTCGACGCCGGGGCCCCAATCCGGGAGCACTGTGGAATTCCCGGCGCATTTTTCCCCGACGTTCCCGGGTCGGCGCCGGGGTCCCGATCTGGGAACGCCGCGGAATTCCGGGCCCATTTTTCCCGACGTTCCCGGATCGGCCCCAGGGCCCCAATCCGGGAACGCCGCGGAATTCCACGCCCATTTTTTCCACGAAGTTCCCGAGTCGGCGCCGGGGCCCCGATCCGGGAACGCTACGGAATTCCGGGCGCATTTTTTCCCCCGAAGTTCCCGGGTCGGCGTCGGGGCCCCGATCCCTGAACGCCGCGGAGTTCCGGGCCCATTTTTCCCCGACGTTCCCGGGTCGGCGCCGGCGCACCGATCCGGGAGCACCGCGGAATTCCCGGCGCATTTTTCCCCGACGTTCCCGGTTCGGCGCCGGAGCCCCGATCCGGGATCGCCGCGGAATTCCGCGTGCATTTTTCCCCCGACGTTCCCGGGTCGGCGCCGGGGCCCCGATCCGGAAACGTCGCGGAGTTCTGGGCGCATTTTTTCCCGCCGTTCCCGGGTCGGCGCCGGGGCCCCGATCCGGGAACGCCGCGGAATACCGCATGCATTTTTCCCCCGACGTTCCCGGGTCGGCGCCGGGGCCCCGATCCGGAATCGCCGCGGAGTTATGGGCGCATTTTTTCGACGTTCCCGGGTTGGCGCCGGGGCACCGATCCATGAACGTCGCAGAATTCCGGGCGCATTTTTTTGACCTTCTCGGGTCGGTGCCGGGGCACCCATCCGGGAATGCCGCAGATTTTCGGGTGCATTTTTTCGATATTCCCGGGTCGGCGCCGGGGTGCCCATCCGGGAACTTCGCGGAATTCCGGACGCGTTTTCTGACATTCCCAGGTCGGTGCCTGAGCGCTGATCCGGGAAGTCCGCGGAATTCCGGACGCATTTTCTGACATTCCAGGGTCGGCACCGGGGCCCCGATCCGGGATCACTGCAGAATTCCGGGCGTATTTTTCCCCCGAAGTTCCCGGGTCGGCGCCGGGGCCCCGATCCCTGACCGCCGCGGAATTCCGGGCGCATTTTTCGACATTCCCGGGTCGGCGTCGGGGCGCCCATCCGGGAATGCCGCTGATTTTCGGGTGCATTTTTTCGATATTCCCGGGTCGGCGCCGGGGTGCCCAACCGGGAATGTCGCGGAATTCCAAATGCGTTTTCTGACATTCCCGGGTCGGCGCCGTGGCGCCGATCCGGAAAGGCCGCGGAAATCCGGACGCGTTTTCCGACATTCCCAGGTCGGTGCCTGGGCGCCGATCCGGGAAGTCCGCGGAATTCTGGACGCGTTTTCTGACATTCCAGGGTCGGCACCGGGGCCCCGATCCGGGATCACTGCGGAATTCCGGGCGCATTTTTCCCCCGACGTTCCCGGGTCGGCGCCGGGGCCCCGAGCCCTGAACGCCGCGGAGTTCCGGGCGCATTTTTTCCCGCCGTTCCCGGGTCGGCGCTGGGGCCCCGATCCGGGAACGCCACGGAATTCCGGGCGCATTTTTTCCCGACGTTCCCGGGTCGGCGCCGGGGCCCCAATCCGGGATCGCTGTGGGATTCCGGGCGCATTTTTCCCCCGAAGTTCCCGGTCGGGCGCCAGTGCCCCGATCCGGCACGCCGCGGAATTACGGGCCATTTTTCCCCGACGTTCCCGGGTTGGCGCCGGGCCCGATCGGACGCCGCGGATCCGGGCATTTTCCGACGTTCCGGTCGGCCAGGCCCCAATCCGGAACGCCGCGGATTTCGCCTTTTTTCCCAGTTCCCGGTCGGTGCCGGGGCCCCGATCCGGGACGCCGCGGATTCGGGCCCATTTTTTCCCGACGTTCACGGGTCGGCCGCCCGTCCGGGAGCACCGCGAATTCCGCGATTCCCTGACTTCCGTCGCGCAGGGTCCGATCTGAACGCGGAATTCTGGGCGCATTTTTCCCGACGTTCCCGGGTCGGCGCCGGAGCCCCGATCCGGGATTGCCGCGGAATACCGTGTGCATTTTTCCCCCGACGTTTCCGGGTCGGCGCCGGGGCCCTGATCCGGAAACGCCGCGGAGTTCTGGGCGCATTTTTTTCCGCCGTTCCCGGGTCGGGGCCGGGGCCCCGATCCGGGAACGCCGCGGAGTTCCGGGCGCATTTTTTCGACGTTCCCGGGTCGGCGCCGGGGCACCGATCCATGAACGTCGCGGAATTCCGGGCGCATTTTTTTGACATCCCCGGGTCGGTGCCGGTGCGCCCATCAGGGAATGCCGCGGATTTCGGTGCATTTTCGATATTCCCGGTCGCGCCGGTGCCCACTGAGTTGCGAATCCGGAGCTTCTGACATCCGGGTCGCGCGGGCGCCGACGAAAGGCGCGGAATTCGCTTCTGTTTCCAGGTCGGTAGCGCCGATCCGAATCCGCGAATTCGGACGCGTTTTTGACATCGGGTCGCTCGGCCCGATCAGGGATGCGAGTTCCGGGGCATTTTTTCCCTGACATTCCCGGGTCGGCTCCGGGGTCCCGATCCTGAACGCCGCGGATTCCGGGCGCATTTTTCGTTCCCGGGTCGCGCCGGGTCCCGATCTGGAACGCCGCGGAATTCCGGGCCATTTTTCCCCGACGTTCCCGGGTCGGCGCCGGGCCCCGATCCGGAAATCGCCCGGAATTCGGCGTCATTTTTTCCCCGACTTCCCGGGTCGGCGCCGGGGCCCGATCCGGAACGCCGCGGAGTTCTGGGCGCATTTTTTCCGCCGATTCCCGTTCCCGGGTCCGGGCGCCGCGGGCGCATTACTCGGATCGCTGCCCGAAACGTCGCAGAATTCCGGACGCATTTTTTTGACCTTCCCGGGTCGGTGCCGGGGCGCCCATCTGGGAATGCCGCGGATTTTCGGGTTCATTTTTTCGATATTCACGGGTCGGTGCCGGGGTGCCCATCCTGGAACGTCGCGGAATTCCGGACGAGTTTTCTGACATTCCCGGGTCGGCGCCGGGGCGCCGATCCGGAAAGGCCGCGGAATTCCGGACGCGTTTTCTGACATTCCCAGGTCGGCGCTGGGGCCCCGATCCGGGAACGCCGCGGAATTACGGGCCCATTTTTCCCCGACGTTCCCGCGTCGATGCTGGGGCCCCAATACGGGAGCACTGCGGAATTCCCGGCGCATTTTTCCCCGACATTCCCGGGTTGGCGGTGGGGTCCCGATCTGGGAACGCCGCGGAATTCCGGGCCCATTTTTCCCGACGTTCCCGGATCGGCCCCAGGGCCCCAATCCGGGAACGCCACGGAATTCTACGCCCATTTTTTCCACAAAATTCCCGAGTCGGTGCCAGTGCCCCGATCCGTGAACGCCACGGAATTCCAGACGCGTTTTCCGACATTCCCAGGTCGGTGCCTGAGCGCCGATCCGGGAAGTCCGCGGAATTCCGGATGCGTTTTCTGACATTCCAGGGTCGGCACCGGGGCCCCGATCCGGGATCACTGCGGAGTTCCGGGCGCATTTTTCCCCTGACGTTCCCGGGTCGGCGCCGGGGCCCCGATCCCTGAACGCCGCGGAGTTCCGGGCGCATTTTTTCCCGCCGTTCCCGGGTCGGCGCCGGCGCCCCGATCCGGGAACGCCGCAGAATTCCACGCCCATTTTTTCCCCGACGTTCACGCGTCGACGCCGGGGCCCCAATCCGGGAGCACTGCGGAATTCCCGGCGCATTTTTCCCCGACGTTCCCGGGTCGGCGCCGGGGTCCCGATCTGGGAACGCCGCGGAATTCCGGGCCCATTTTTTCCGACGTTCCCGGATCGGCCCCAGGGCCCCAATCCGGGAACGCCGCGGAATTCCACGCCCATTTTTTCCACGAAGTTCCCGAGTCGGTGCCAGTGCCCCGATCCGGGCACGCCGCGGAATTACGGGCCCATTTTTCCCCGACGTTCCCGGGTCGGCGCCGGCGCCCCGATCCGGGAACGCCGCAGAATTCCACGGCCATTTTTCCCCCGACGTTCCCGGGTCGGCGCCGGCGCCCCGATCCGGGAACGCCGCAGAATTCCATGCCCATTTTTTCCCCGACGTTCACGCGTCGACGCCGGGGCCCCAATCCGGGAGCACTGCGGAATTCCCGGCGCATTTTCCCCCGACATTCCCGGGTTGGCGGTGGGGTCCCGATCTGGGAACGCCGCGGAATTCCGGGCCCATTTTTCCCGACGTTCCCGGATCGGCCCCAGGGCCCCAATCCGGGAACGCCACGGAATTCTACGCCCATTTTTTCCACAAAATTCCCGAGTCGGTGCCAGTGCCCCGATCCATGAACGCCACAGAATTCCAGACGCGTTTTCCGACATTCCCAGGTCGGTGCCTGAGCGCCGATCCGGGAAGTCCGCGGAATTCCGGACGCGTTTTCTGACATTCCAGGGTCGGCACTGGGGCCCCGATCCAGGATCACTGCGGAATTCCGGGCGCATTATTCCCCCGATGTTCCCGGGTCGGCGCCGGGGCCCCGATCCCTGAACGCCGCGGAGTTCCGGGCCCATTTTTCCCCATCGTTCCCGGGTCGGCACCGGCGCCCCGATCCGGGCGCACCGCGGAATTCCCGGCGCATTTTTCCCCGACGTTCCCGGGTCGGCGCCGGAGCCCCGATCCGGGAAGTCCGCGGAATTCCGCGTGCATTTTTCCCCCGACGTTCCCGGGTCGGCGCCGGGGCCCCGATCCCTAAACGCCGCGGAGTTCCGGGCGCATTTTTTCTCGCCGTTCCCGGGTCGGCGCTGGGGCCCCGATCCGGGAACGCCACGGAATTCCGGGCCCATTTTTCCCCGACTTTCCCGGGTCGGCGCCGGCGCCCCGATCCGGGAACGCCGCAGAATTCCACGCCCATTTTTTCCCCGACGTTCACGGGTCGACGCCGGGGTCCCGATCTGGGAACGCCGCGGAATTCCGGGCGCATTTTTTCCCGACGTTACCGGGTCGGCGCCGGAGCCCCGATCCGGGATCGCTGCGGAATTCCGCGTGCATTTTTTCCCCGACATTCCCGGGTCGGCGCCGGGGCCCCGATCCGGAAACGCCGCGGAGTTCTGGGCGCATTTTTTCCCGCCGTTCCCGGGTCGGCGCCGGGGGCCCGATCCGGGAACGCCGCGGAGTTCCGGGCGCATTTTTTCGACGTTCCCGGGTCGGCGCCGGGGCACCGATGCATGAACGTCGCGGAATTCCGGGCGCATTTTTTCGACATTCCCGGGTCGGCGCCGGGGCGCCCATCCGGGAATGCCGCGGATTTTCGGGCGCATTTTTTCGATATTCCCGGGTCGGCGCCGGGGTGCCGATCCGGAAAGGCCGCGGAATTCCGGACGCGTTTTCCGACATTCCCAGGTCGGTGCCTGAGCGCCGATCCGGGAAGTCCGCGGAATTCCGGATGCGTTTTCTGACATTCCAGGGTCGGCACCGGGGCCCCGATCCGGGATCACTGCGGAGTTCCGGGCGCATTTTTCCCCTGACGTTCCCGGGTCGGCGCCGGGGCCCCGATCCCTGAACGCCGCGGAGTTCCGGGCGCATTTTTTCCCGCCGTTCCCGGGTCGGCGCCGGCGCCCCGATCCGGGAACGCCGCAGAATTCCACGCCCATTTTTTCCCCGACGTTCACGCGTCGACGCCGGGGCCCCAATCCGGAAAGGCCGCGGAATTCCCGGCGCATTTTTCCCCGACGTTCCCGGATCGGCCCCAGGGCCCCAATCCGGGAACGCCGCGGAATTCCACGCCCATTTTTTCCACGAAGTTCCCGAGTCGGTGCCAGTGCCCCGATCCGGGAACGCTACGGAATTCCGGGCGCATTTTTTCCCGACGTTCCCGGGTCGGCGTCGGGGCCCCGATCCGGGATCGCTGCGGAATTCCGGGCGCATTTTCCCCCCGAAGTTCCCGGGTCGGCGCCGGGGCCCCGATCCCTGAACGCCGCGGAGTTCCGGGCGCATTTTTTCTCGCCGTTCCCGGGTCGGCGCTGGGGCCCCGATCCGGGAACGCCACGGAATTCCGGGCCCATTTTCCCCCAACTTTCCCGGGTCGGCGCCGGCGCCCCGATCCGGGAACGCCGCAGAATTCCACGCCCATTTTTTCCCCGACGTTCACGGGTCGACGCCGGGGTCCCGATCTGGGAACGCCGCGGAATTCCGGGCGCATTTTTTCCCGACGTTACCGGGGGGGCCCCCGGGCCCGCCGGGGAAAGGCCGGGAATTCCCCCCCTTTTTTATTCCCGGGTTGGGTCGGTGGGGGGGCCCCCGGGTTTCCGGGGCCGGGCCCGGCCCCCGGGCCCTTTTTCCCCACCGGTTGGGGGGGACCGGGCCCCGTTTCCCCGGGGGGGGTTCCCGGCTTTTTCCCCCCGGCGCCGGGGTTTCGGGGGCCCCCGTTTTCCCCCCGGTTCCCCCCCTTTTTTTCCCAAACCCGGGTGGGCCCCGGGGGCCCCAACCGGGGAATGGGGGGTTCCCCGGCCCTTTTTTCCCCCGGTTTTCCCGGGGGTTTGGGGGGTGGGGGTTTTCCCCGGGAAAACCCCGGGGAAATTCCGGGCCTTTTTCCCGTTTTTCCCGGGTGGGCCCGGGGGGGCCCCCCAATCCGGGGAAACCCCCGGGGGAATTCTCCCTTTTTCCCCTTCCCCGGGGGGCCCGGCCCCGAGGGGGAAACGGGGGGAATTGGGGGCCCTTTTTTCCCGGTTCCCGGGCGGGCCGGGGTTTTTTCCGGGAACCGGGGAAATTCCGGGGCGCTTTTTTCCCTTCCGGGTGGGGCCGGGGGGGCCCGGGGGACCCGGACCCGGGGTTCCCCGGGGGCATTTTGTTTCCGGGGTTCCGGGGGCCCCCCCGCGCCGGGGTTCCGGCCCTTTTTCCCCCACGCCCGGTAAGGCCCCCCCCGGGGCCGGCGGGCCGGGGGGTTTTTTCCCCGCTTTCCGGGGTTGGGCCCCGGGCCCCGGATCCGGGGCCGGGAAATTCCCGGGGTTTTTTTTTCCCCTTCCCGGGTCGGCCGGGGCCCCCAAAACCCGGGTTGGGCCGGCTTTTTTTCCCCGTTCCCCGGGGTCGGGGGGGGGGCGGCCCCCCGGCCCCCCGGGGCCCCCCTTTTTCCCCGTTTCCCGGGTCGGCCCCGGCCCCCGCCGGAACCCCCCGGTTCCCCCCCTTTTTTTCCCCCGCTTCCCCGGGGTCGGCGCCGGGGCCCCTTTGGGGAAACCGGGGAATTTCCGGGCGCTTTTTTTCCCCGACGTTCCGGGCCCCCCGGGGGCCCCCGCCGGGACGCGGGGAAATTTCCCGGGGCTTTTTTCCCCGTTCCCCGGGCCCGGCCCCCGGGCCCCCGTTTTCCGGGAACCCGGGGAATTTCCCCCTTTTTTTCCCGGTTCCCGGCGGCCCGGGGGGCCCCGGGAAAACCCGGGAAATTTGGGGGCCCTTTTTTTTTCCGATTTCCCGGGGCCGGGGGCCCCGATCCGGGAAGGGCCCGGGGGAATTTCCCGGGGCCATTTTTCCCCCTTCCCGGGGTTGGGGGCCGGGGCCCCACCCGGGGGGGCCGGTTTTTCCCGTTTTCCCCCGGGTTCCCCCGGGGGGGGCCGGGGGGCCCCGGGGGGGGGGCCCCGGGGAATTTCCCTTTTTTTCCCGCTTCCCCGGTGGGGCGGGGCCCATGGGGAACCGGGAATTGGGGCCCCTTTTTTGGCCCCCGGGGTTGGGCCCCGGGGGGCCCACCGGGACCCCGGGGGATTGGGGGCCCATTTTTCCCCCAAATTCCCGGGGTTCCCCGGGCCCCCACCCCGAGGGCCCGGGGATTCCCGGGGCCTTTTTTTCCCGGTTCCCCGGGGTCGGCCGCCCCCCCCGGACCCGGGAAAAGCCCAAATTTCCCCCCCTTTTTTCCCGCTTTCCGCGGCCCGGCCCAACCGGGAAAAGGCCGCAATTTCCCCGGGTTTTTTCCCCGCTTTCCCGGTTTGGCCCCGGGCCCCGGGGGGAACCCGGGGAAATTTCCCCTTTTTTTCCCGGGCCGGGGGGGGCCCCGGCCCCCCCGACCCGGGGCCGTCAAATTTCCCCCGGGGGTTTTTCCGGGCGCCCGGGGCCGGGCCCCGGGGGGCCCAGTTCCCGGTCGTGGGGGTTTCCCGGGCCTTTTTCCCCCAAAAGTTCCGGGTTGGGGGGGCCCCCCCCAAACCCGGGCGGGGGGGGCCCACCCTTTTTTCCCCGGGCCCGGGTCCCCCGGGGGGCCCAGCCGGGAAAACCCCCGGGAAATTTCCCGGGCCCCCTTTTTTTCCCCCCTTTTCCCCCGGGTTCGGCCCGGGGCCCCGCCGGGGAACCGGGAATCCGCCCATTTTTTCCCCGACTTTCCCACGGGCGCGCCGGGGTCCCGATCGGGAAGCCGGGAAATTTCCCGGGGGCCCCTTTTTTTCCCGGGTTCCGGGGTTGGCCCGGACCCCAAAACCCGGGGAAACGTGGGGAAATTTCCCGGGGTTTTTTTTTCCCCAAAAATTTCCCCGGGTCGGCGCCGGGCCCGCCCGGGAAACCGGGGGGTTCCCGGGCGCATTTTTTCCCCCTTTCCCCGGGGTCGGCGCCGGGGGCCCGATCCGGGAACGCCGCTGAGTTCCGGGCGCTTTTTTTTCGACGTTCCCGGGTGGCGCCGGGGCACCGATCCAGGGAAAGTCGGGGAAATTTCCCGGGGCATTTTTTCGACATTCACAGGTCGGCCCCGGGGCGCCCTTTTTTTTTCCCCGGGAATGCCGCGGTTTTTCAGGCGCATTTTTTCGATTTTTTCCCGGGTCGGCCCCGGGGTGCCGACCCGGGAAAAGGGCCGCGGAATTCCGGACACGTTTTCCGACATTCCCAGGTCGGTGCCTGAGCGCCGACCCGGGAACTCCGCGGAATTCCGGACGCGTTTTCTGACATTCCCGGGACGTCACCGGGGCCCCGATCCGGGATCACTGGGGTTTTTCCCGGGGCGCTTTTTCCCCTGACGTTCCCAGGTGGGGCCCCGGGG
Organism: Phrynocephalus vlangalii; assembly: GCA_037367305.1. Lineage (NCBI taxonomy): Eukaryota > Metazoa > Chordata > Lepidosauria > Squamata > Agamidae > Phrynocephalus > Phrynocephalus vlangalii. Next base: position 399,766 of record JAWVWN010003163.1, on the reverse strand, counting down.
GCCCCGACCCCTGAACGCCGCGGATTTCCCGGGGGCGCTTTTTTCCCCCCGTTCCCGGGTCGGCGCCGGGTCCGACCCGGGGAAAACGCCGCAGAATTCCACGCCCATTTTTTCCCCGACGTTCACGCGTCGACGCCGGGGCCCCAATCCGGGAGCACTGGGGAATTTTCCCGGGCATTTTTCCCCGACGTTCCCGGGTGGGCCCCGGGGGGGTCCCGATCTGGGAACGCCGCGGAATTCCGGGCCCATTTTTTCCGACGTTCCTGGATCGGCACCGGGGCCCCGATATGGGAACGCCGCGGAATTCCGGGCCCATTTTTTCGACATTCCTGGGTTGGGGCGGGGGCGCCCATCCGGGAACGCCACAGAATTCCGGGTGTATTTTTTCGACGTTCCCGGTCGGCGCCAGACCACCGATCCGGGAACGGCGCGGAATTCCGGACGCGTTTTCCGACATTCCCGGGTCGGCGCCGAGGCGCCAATCCGGGAAGTCCGCGGAATTCCAGACTCGTTTTCCGACGTTCCCGGGTCAGCGCTGGGACGCCAATCCGGGAACGCCGCGGAATTCCGGACGCGTTTTCCAACATTCCCGGGTCAGCACCGGGGCGCCGATCCGGGAACGCCAAGGAATTCCGGGTGCATTTTTTCGACACTCCCAGGTCGGCGCCGGGGAACAGATCAGGGAATGCCGTGGAATTCCGGGTGAATTTTTTCGACATTCCCGGGACGCCGCCGGGGCGCCCATCAGGGAACGTCGCGGAATTCCGGTAGCATTTTTTCGACATTCCCGGGTCGGCGCCGGGGCGCCCATCCAGGAACGTCGCAGAACTCCGTACGCATTTTCCGACATTCCTGGGTCGGCGCCGAGGCGCCAATCTGGGAAGGCCTCGGAATTCCGGACGCATTTTCTGACATTCCAGGGTCGGCACCGGGGCCCTGATCTGGGAACGCCGCGGAATTCCGGGCCCATTTTTTCCCCGACGTTCCCGGGTCGGCGCCGGGGCCCCGATCCGGGAACACCGCGGAATTCCGGGCCCATTTTGCCCCCGATGTTCCCGGGTCGGCGCCAGGGCCCCAATCTGGGAACGTCAGGAAATTCCGTGCGCATTTTTCGACATTCCCGGGACGCCGCCGGGGCGCCCATCAGGTAACGTTGCGGAAATCCGGGAGCATTTTTTTGACATTCCCGGGTTGGGTCGGGGTCGCCCATCCGGGAACGCCACAGAATTCCGGGTGTATATTTTCGACGTTCCCGGTTGGCACCGGAGCGCCGATCCGGGAACGCTGCGGAATTCCGACGCGTTTTCCGACATTCCCGGGTCGGTGCCGAGGCGCCCATCCGGGAACGCCGCGGAATTCCGGACGCGTTTTCCGACATTCCTGGATCGGCGCCGAGGCGGCAATCCGGGAAGGCCGCGGAATTCCGGACGCGTTTTCTGACATTCCAGGGTCGGCACTGGGGCCCCGATCTGGCAAGGCCGCGGAATTCCGGGCGCATTTTCTGACATTCCCGGGACGCCGCCGGGGCGCCCATCAGGGAACGTCGCGGAATTCCGGGAGCAGTTTTTCGACTTTCCCGGGTCGGTGCCGAGGCGCCCATCCGGGAACGCCGCGGAATTCCGGACGCGTTTTCCGACATTCCCGGGACGCCGCCGGGGCGCCCATCAGGGAACGTCGCGGAATTCCGGGAGCAGTTTTTCGACTTTCCCGGGTCGGTGCCGAGGCGCCAATCCGGGAAGGCCGCGGAATTCCGGACGTATTTTCTTATATTCCAGCGTCGGCACCGGGGCCCTGATCCGGGAGTGCCGCGGAATTCCGGGCCCTTTTTATCAACATTCCCGGGACACCACCAGGGCGCCCATCAGGGAACGTCGCGGAATTCCGGCAGCATTTTTTCTACATTCCCGTGTTGGGGCCGGGGCGCCCATCCGGGAACACGGCAGAATTCCAGGTGTATTTTTTCGACGGTCCCGGTCGGCGCCAGGGCGCCGATCCGGGAACGCCGCGGAATTCCGGACACGTTTTCCGACATTCCCGTGTCAGCGCCGGGGGGGCCATCCGGGAACGGCGCGGAATTCCGGGCGTATTTTTTTGACATTCCCAGGTAGGCGCCGGGGCGCCCATCCGGGAAGGCCGCGGAATTCCAGGCACATTTTTTTGACATTCCCGGGTCGGCGCCGGGGCACCCATTCAGGAACGTCGCAGAATTCCTTACGCATTTTCCGACAATCCTGGGTCGGCGCCGAGGCGCCAATCCGGGAAGACCGCGGAATTCCGGACGCATTTTCTGACATTCCAGGGTCGGCACCGGGGCCCTGATCTGGGAACGCCGCGGAATTCTGGGCCCATTTTTTCCCCGAAGTTCCCGGGTCGGCGCCGGGGCCCCGATCCGGGAACACCGCGGAATTCCGGGCCCATTTTTCCCCCGATGTTCCCGGGTCGGCGCCGGGGCCCCGATCTGGGAACGTCACGAAATTCCGGACGTGTTTTCCGACATTCCCGGGTCGGCGCTGGGACGCCAATCCAGTAAGGCCGCGGAATTCCGGACGCATTTTCTGACATTCCCGGGTCGGCGCCGGGCCGCCGATCTGGGAAGGCCGCGGAATTCCGTGCGCATTTTTTCGACATTCCTGGGTTGGGGCGGGGGCGCCCATCCGGGAACGCCGCAGAATTCCGGGTGTATTTTTTCGACGTTCCCGGTTGGCGCCGGAGCGCCGATCCGGGAACGCCGCGGAATTCCGGACGCGTTTTTTGACATTCCCGGGTCGGCGCCGAGGCGGCAATCCGGGAAGGCCGCGGAATTCCGGACGCGTTTTCTGACATTCCAGGGTCGGCACCGGGGCCCTGATCCGGGAGCGCCGCGGAATTCCGGGCCCTTTTTATCGACATTCCGGGGACGCCACCGGGGCGCCCATCAGGGAACGTCGCGGAATTCCGGGAGCATTTTTTCTACATTCCCGGGTTGGGGCCGGGGCGCCCATCCGGGAACACGGCAGAATTCCAGGTGTATTTTTTCGACGGTCCCGGTCGGCGCCGGGGCGCCGATCCGGGAACGCCGCGGAATTCCGGACACGTTTTCCGACATTCCCGTGTCGGCGCCGGGGCGGCCATCCGGGAACGCCGCGGAATTCCGGGCGTATTTTTTTGACATTCCCAGGTAGGCGCCGGGGCGCCCATCCGGGAAGGCCGCGGAATTCCAGGCGCATTTTTCGACATTCCCGGTTCGGCGCCGGGGCACCCATTCAGGAACGTAGCAGAACTCCGTACGCATTTTCCGACATTCCTGGGTCGGCGCCGAGGCACCAATCTGGGAAGGCAGCGGAATTCCGGACGCATTTTCTGACATTCCAGGGTCGGCACCGGGGCCCTGATCTGGGAACGCCGCGGAATTCCGGGCCCATTTTTTCCCCGACGTTCCCGGGTCGGCGCCGGGGCCCCGATCCGGGAACACCGCGGAATTCCGGGCCCATTTTGCCCCCGATGTTCCCGGGTCGGCGCCAGGGCCCCGATCTGGGAACGTCAGGAAATTCCAGGCGCATTTTTCGACATTCCCAGGACGCCGCCGGGGTGCCCATCAGGCAACGTTGCGGAAATCCGGGAGCATTTTTTTGACATTCCCGGGTTGGGTCGGGGTCGCCCATCCGGGAACGCCGCAGAATTCCGGGTGTATTTTTTCGACGTTCCCGGTTGGCACTGGAGAGCCGATCCGGGAACGCTGCGGAATTCCGGACGCGTTTTCCGACATTCCCGGGTCGGTGCCGAGGCGCCCATCCGGGAACGCCACGGAATTCCGGACGCGTTTTCCGACATTCCTGGATCGGCGCCGAGGCGGCAATCCGGGAAGGCCGCGGAATTCCGGACGCGTTTTCTGACATTCCAGGGTCGGCACTGGGGCCCCGATCTGGGAAGGCCGCGGAATTCCGGGCGCATTTTCTGACATTCCCGGGTCGGCGCTGGGCTGCCGATCTGGGAAGGCCGCGGAATTCCGGGCGCATTTTTTCGACATTCCCGGGACGCCGCCGGGGCGCCCATCAGGGAACGTCGCGGAATTCCGGGAGCAGTTTTTCGACTTTCCCGGGTCGGTGCCGAGGCGCCAATCCGGGAAGGCCGCGGAATTCCGGACGTATTTTCTTACATTCCAGCGTCGGCACCGGGGCCCTGATCCGAGAGCGCCGCGGAATTCCGGGCCCTTTTTATCAACATTCCCGGGACGCCACCGGGGCGCCCATCAGGGAACGTCGCGGAATTCCGGCAGCATTTTTTCTACATTCCCGGGTTGGGGCCGGGGCGCCCATCCGGGAACACGGCAGAATTCCAGGTGTATTTTTTCGACGGTCCCGGTCGGCGCTGGGGCGCCGATCCGGGAACGCCCTGGAATTCCGGACACGTTTTCCGACATTCCCGTGTCAGCGCCGGGGGGGCCATCCGGGAACGGCGCGGAATTCCGGGCGTATTTTTTTGACATTCCCAGGTAGGCGCCGGGGCGCCCATCCGGGAAGGCCGCGGAATTCCAGACGCATTTTTTTGACATTCCCGGGTCGGCGCCGGGGCACCCATTCAGGAACTTCGCAGAATTCCGTACACATTTTCCGACATTCCTGGGTCGGCGCCGAGGCGCCAATCCGGGAAGACCGCGGAATTCCGGACGCATTTTCTGACATTCCAGGGTTGGCACCGGGGCCCTGATCTGGGAACGCCGCGGAATTCTGGGCCCATTTTTCCCCCGACGTTCCCGGGTCGGCGCCGGGGCCCCGATCCGGGAACACCGCAGAATTCCGGGCCCATTTTCCCCCCGATGTTCCCGGGTCGGCCCGGGGCCCCGATCTGGGAACGTCACGAAATTCCGGACGTGTTTTCCGACATTCCCGGGTCGGCGCTGTGACGCCAATCCGGTAAGGCCGTGGAATTCCGGACGCATTTTCTGACATTCCTGGGTCGGCGCCGGGCCGCCGATCTGGGAAGCCGCGGAATTCCTGCGCATTTTTTCGACATTCCTGGGTTGGGGCGGGGCGCCCATCCGGGAACGCCGCAGAATTCCGGGTGTATTTTTCGAGTTCCCGGTTGGCGCCGGAGCGCCGATCCGGGAACCGCGATTCCGGACGCGTTTTTTGACATTCCCGGGTCGGCGCCGAGGCGGCAATCCGGAAGGCCGCGGAATTCCGGACGCGTTTTCTGACATTCCAGGGTCGGCACCGGGGCCCTGATCCGGGAGCGCCGCGGAATTCCGGGCCCTTTTTATCGACATTCCGGGACGCCACCGGGGCGCCCATCAGGGAACGTCGCGGAATTCCGGGAGCATTTTTTCTACATTCCCGGGTTGGGGCCGGGGCGCCCATCCGGAACACGCAGAATTCCAGGTGTATTTTTTCGACGGTCCCGGTCGCGCCGGGCGCCGATCCGGGAACGCCGCGGAATTCCGGACACGTTTTCCGACATTCCCTTCGGCGCCGGGCGCCATCGGAACGCCGCGGAATCCCGGCGTATTTTTTTGACATTCCCAGTAGCGCCGGGCGCCCATCGGGAAGGCCGCGGAATTCCAGGCGCATTTTTCGACATTCCCGGTCGGCGCCGGGCACCCATCAGAACGTGCAGAATCGTACGCATTTTCCGACATTCCTGGTCGGCGCCGAGGCCAATCGGGAAGGCCGCGGAATTCCGGACGCATTTCTGACATTCCAGGGTCGGCACCGGGCCCTGATCTGGGAACCCGCGGAATTCCGGGCCCATTTTTCCCCGACGTTCCCGGGTCGGCGCCGGGCCCCGATCCGGGAACACGCGGAATTCGGGCCCATTTTGCCCCGAGTTCCGGGTCGGCGCCAGGCCCGATCTGGGAACGTCAGGAAATTCCGGCGCATTTTTCGACATTCCGGGACGCCGCCGGGGCCCATCGGAACGTTGCGGAAATCCGGAGCATTTTTTTGACATTCCCGGGTTGGGTCGGGGTCCCCATCCGGGAACCCGCAGAATTCCGGGTGTATTTTTTCGACGTTCCCGGTTGGCACGGAGCCGATCCGGGAACGTGCGGAATTCCGGACGCGTTTTCGACATTCCCGGGTCGGTGCCGAGGCGCCCATCCGGAACGCCCGGAATTCCGGACGCGTTTTCCGACATTCTGGATCGGCGCCGAGGCGGCAATCCGGAAGGCCGCGGAATTCCGGACGCGTTTTTGACATTCCAGGGTCGCACTGGGCCCCGATCTGGGAAGGCCGCGGAATTCCGGGCGCATTTTCTGACATTCCCGGGTCGGCGCTGGCTGCCGATCTGGGAAGGCCGCGGAATTCCGGGCGCATTTTTTCGACATTCCCGGACGCCGCCGGGGCGCCATCAGGGAACTCGCGGAATTCCGGGAGCAGTTTTTCGACTTTCCCGGGTCGTGCCGAGGCGCCAATCCGGGAAGGCCGCGGAATTCCGGACGTATTTTCTTACATTCCAGCGTCGGCACCGGGGCCTGATCCGGGAGGCCGCGGAATTCCGGGCCTTTTTATCAACATTCCCGGACACCACGGGCGCCATCAGGGAACGTCGCGGATTCCGGAGCATTTTTTCTACATTCCCGGTTGGGGCCGGGCGCCCATCCGGGAACACGGCAGAATTCCAGGTGTATTTTTTCGACGTCCGGTCGGCGCGGGGCGCCGATCGGAACGCCCGGAATTCCGGACACTTTTCCGACATTCCCGTGTCAGCGCCGGGGGGGCCATCCGGAACGGCGCGGAATTCCGGCGTATTTTTTTGACATTCCCAGGTAGGCGCCGGGCGCCCATCCGGGAAGGCCGCGAATTCCAGCGCATTTTTTTGACATTCCCGGTCGGCGCCGGGCACCCATTCAGGAACTCGCAGAATTCGTACCATTTCCGACATTCCTGGGTCGGCGCCGAGGCGCCAATCCGGGAAGACCGCGGAATTCCGGACGCATTTTCTGACATTCCAGGGTCGGCACCGGGGCCCTGATCTGGGAACGCCGCGGAATTCTGGGCCCATTTTTTCCCCGACGTTCCCAGGTCGGCGCCGGGGCCCCGATCCGGGAACACCGTGGAATTCCCGGCCCATTTTTCCCTCGATGTTCCCGGGTCGGCCCCGGGGCCCCGATCTGGGAACGTCACGAAATTCCGGACGTGTTTTCCGACATTCCCGGGTCGGCGCTGGGACGCCAATCCGGTAAGGACGCGGAATTCCGGACGCATTTTCTGACATTCCTGGGTCAGCGCCGAGGCGCCAATCCGGGAAGACCGCGGAATTCCGGACGCATTTTCTGACATTCCAGGGTCGGCACCGGGGCCCTGATCTGGGAACGCCGCGGAATTCTGGGCCCATTTTTTCCCCGACGTTCCCGGGTCGGCGCCGGGGCCCCGGTCCGGGAACACCGCGGAATTCCGGGCCCATTTTTCCCCCGATGTTCCCGGGTCGGCGCCGGGGCCCCGATCTGGGAAAGTCACGAAATTCCGGACGTGTTTTCCGACATTCCCGGGTCGGCGCTGGGACGCCAATCCAGTAAGGCCGCGGAATTCCGGACGCATTTTCTGACATTCCCGGGTCGGCGCCGGGCCGCCAATCTGGGAATGCCGCGGAAGTCCGTGCGCATTTTTTCGACATTCCTGGGTTGGGGAGGGGCGCCCATCCGGGAACGCCGCTGATTTCCGGGTGTTTTTTTTTGACGTTCCCGGTTGGCGCCGGCGCGCCGATCCGGGAACGCCGCGGAATTCCGGACGCGTTTTTTGACATTCCCGGGTCGGCGCCGAGGCGGCAATCCGGGAAGGCCGCGGAATTCCGGACGCGTTTTCTGACATTCCAGGGTCGGCACCGGGGCCCTGATCCGGGAGCGCCGCGGAATTCCGGGCCCTTTTAATCGACATTCCGGGGACGCCACCGGGGCGCCCATCAGGGAACGTCGCGGAATTCCGGGAGCATTTTTTCTACATTCCCGGGTTGGGGCCGGGGCGCCCATCCGGGAACACGGCAGAATTCCAGGTGTATTTTTTCGACGGTCCCGGTCAGCGCCGGGGCGCCGATCCGGGAACGCCGCGGAATTCCGGACACGTTTTCCGACATTCCCGTGTCGGCGCCGGGGCGGCCATCCGGGAACACCGCGGAATTCCGGGCGTATTTTTTTGACATTCCCAGGTAGGCGCCGGGGCGCCCATCCGGGAAGGCCGCGGAATTCCAGGTGCATTTTTCGACATTCCCGGTTCGGCGCCGGGGCACCCATTCAGGAACGTCGCAGAATTCCGTACGCATTTTCCGACATTCCTGGGTCGGAGCCGAGGCGGCAATCCGGGAAGGCCGCGGAATTCCGGACGCGTTTTCTGACATTCCAGGGTCGGCACTGGGGCCCCGATCTGGGAAGGCCGCGGAATTCCGGGCGCATTTTCTGACATTCCCGGGTCGGCGCTGGGCTGCCGATCTGGGAAGGCCGCGGAATTCCGGGCGCATTTTTTCGACATTCCCGGGACGCCGCCGGGGCGCCCATCAGGGAACGTCGCGGAATTCCGGGAGCAGTTTTTCGACTTTCCCGGGTCGGTGCCGAGGCGCCAATCCGGGAAGGCCGCGGAATTCCGGACGTATTTTCTTACATTCCAGCGTCGGCACCGGGGCCCTGATCCGGGAGTGCCGCGGAATTCCGGGCCCTTTTTATCAACATTCCCGGGACACCACCAGGGCGCCCATCAGGGAACGTCGCGGAATTCCGGGAGCATTTTTTCTACATTCCCGGGTTGGGGCCGGGGCGCCCATCCGGGAACACGGCAGAATTCCAGGTGTATTTTTTCGACGGTCCCGGTCGGCGCCGGGGCGCCGATCCGGGAACGCCGCGGAATTCCGGACACGTTTTCCGACATTCCCGTGTCAGCGCCGGGGGGGCCATCCGGGAACGGCGCGGAATTCCGGGCGTATTTTTTTGACATTCCCAGGTAGGCGCCGGGGCGCCCATCCGGGAAGGCCGCAGAATTCCAGGCGCATTTTTTTGACATTCCCGGGTCGGCGCCGGGGCACCCATTCAGGAACGTCGCAGAATTCCGTACGCATTTTCCGACATTCCTGGGTCGGCGCCGAGGCGCCAATCCGGGAAGACCGCGGAATTCCGGACGCATTTTCTGACATTCCAGGGTCGGCACCGGGGCCCTGATCTGGGAACGCCGCGGAATTCTGGGCCCATTTTTTCCCCGACGTTCCCAGGTCGGCGCCGGGGCCCCGATCCGGGAACACCGTGGAATTCCCGGCCCATTTTTCCCTCGATGTTCCCGGGTCGGCCCCGGGGCCCCGATCTGGGAACGTCACGAAATTCCGGACGTGTTTTCCGACATTCCCGGGTCGGCGCTGGGACGCCAATCCGGTAAGGACGCGGAATTCCGGACGCATTTTCTGACATTCCTGGGTCAGCGCCGAGGCGCCAATCCGGGAAGACCGCGGAATTCCGGACGCATTTTCTGACATTCCAGGGTCGGCACCGGGGCCCTGATCTGGGAACGCCGCGGAATTCTGGGCCCATTTTTTCCCCGACGTTCCCGGGTCGGCGCCGGGGCCCCGATCCGGGAACACCGCGGAATTCCGGGCCCATTTTTCCCCCGATGTTCCCGGGTCGGCGCCGGGGCCCCGATCTGGGAAAGTCACGAAATTCCGGACGTGTTTTCCGACATTCCCGGGTCGGCGCTGGGACGCCAATCCAGTAAGGCCGCGGAATTCCGGACGCATTTTCTGACATTCCCGGGTCGGCGCCGGGCCGCCAATCTGGGAATGCCGCGGAATTCCGTGCGCATTTTTTCGACATTCCTGGGTTGGGGAGGGGGCGCCCATCCGGGAACGCCGCAGAATTCCGGGTGTATTTTTTTGACGTTCCCGGTTGGCGCCGGAGCGCCGATCCGGGAACGCCGCGGAATTCCGGACGCGTTTTTTGACATTCCCGGGTCGGCGCCGAGGCGGCAATCCGGGAAGGCCGCGGAATTCCGGACGCGTTTTCTGACATTCCAGGGTCGGCACCGGGGCCCTGATCCGGGAGCGCCGCGGAATTCCGGGCCCTTTTAATCGACATTCCGGGGACGCCACCGGGGCGCCCATCAGGGAACGTCGCGGAATTCCGGGAGCATTTTTTCTACATTCCCGGGTTGGGGCCGGGGCGCCCATCCGGGAACACGGCAGAATTCCAGGTGTATTTTTTCGACGGTCCCGGTCAGCGCCGGGGCGCCGATCCGGGAACGCCGCGGAATTCCGGACACGTTTTCCGACATTCCCGTGTCGGCGCCGGGGCGGCCATCCGGGAACACCGCGGAATTCCGGGCGTATTTTTTTGACATTCCCAGGTAGGCGCCGGGGCGCCCATCCGGGAAGGCCGCGGAATTCCAGGTGCATTTTTCGACATTCCCGGTTCGGCGCCGGGGCACCCATTCAGGAACGTCGCAGAATTCCGTACGCATTTTCCGACATTCCTGGGTCGGAGCCGAGGCGCCAATCCGGGAAGGCAGCGGAATTCCGGACGCATTTTCTGACATTCCAGGGTCGGCACCGGGGCCCTGATCTGGGTACGCCGCGGAATTCCGGGCCCATTTTTTCCCCGACGTTCCCGGGTCGGCGCCGGGGCCCTGACCCAGGAACACCGCGGAATTCCAGGCCCATTTTTTCCCCGATGTTCCCGGGTCGGCGCCAGGGCCCCGATCTGGGAACGTCACGAAATTCCGTGCGCATTTTTCGACATTCCCGGGACGCCGCCGGGGCGCCCATCAGGTAACGTTGCGGAATTCTGGGAGCATTTTTTCGACATTCCCGGGTTGGGGCGGGGGCGCCGATCCGGGAACGCCGCGGAATTCCGGACTCGTTTTCCGACATTCCTGGGTCGGTGCCGAGGCGCCAATCCGGGAAGGCCGCGGAATTCCGGACGTATTTTCTGACATTCCAGGGTCGGCGCCGGGGCCCCGATCTGGGAACGCCGCGGAATTCCTGGCGCATTTTCTCCCGACGTTCCCGGTCGGTGCCGAGGCGCCAATCCGGGAAGGCCACGGAATTCCGGGCCCTTTTTTTCGACATTCCCGGGACGCCGCCGGGGCGCCCATCAGGGAACGTCGCGGAATTCCGGGAGCATTTTTTCGACATTCCCGGGTGTGGGCCGGGGCACCCATCCAGGAACACGGCAGAATTCCGGGTGTATTTTTTCGATGGTCCCGGTCGGCGCCGGGGCGCCGATCCAGGAACGCCGCGGAATTCTGGACACGTTTTCCGACATTCCCGGGTCGGCAGCGGGGCACCCATCCAGGAACGTCGCGGAATTCCGGACGCGTTTTCCGACATTCCTGGGTCGGCGCCGAGGCGCCAATCCGGGAAGGCCGCAGAATTCTGGACGCGTTTTCTGACATTCCAGTGTCGGCACCGGGGCCCCGATCTGGGAACGCCGCGGAATTCCGGGCCCATTTTTTCCCGACGTTCCCGAGTCGGCGCCGGGCCCCGATCTGGGAACGTCACGAAATTCCATACGTGTTTTCCGACATTCCTGGGTCGGCGCCGGGCCGCCGATCTGGGAAGGCCGCGGAATTCCGTGCGCATTTTTTCAACATTCCCGGGACGCCACCGGGGCGCCCATCAGGGAACGTTGCGGAATTCCGGGAGCATTTTCTCGACATTCCCGGATTGGGGCGGGGGCGCCCATCCGGGAACGCCGCAGAATTCTGGGTGTATTTTTCGACGTTCCCGGTCAGCGCCGGAGCGCCGATCTGGGAATGCCGCGGAATTCCCGGCGCATTTTTTCCCCGACGTTCCCGGGTCGGCGCCGGAGCCCCGATCTGCGAACGCCGTGGAATTCCTGGCGCATTTTCTCCTGACGTTCCCGGGTCGGTGCCAGGGTCCCGATCCGGGAACGCCGCGGAATTCCGGACGCATTTTCCGTCATTCCCGGGTTGGCGCCGAGGCGCCAATCCGGGAAGGCCGCGGAATTCCGGACGCGTTTTCTGACATTCCATGGTCGTCACCGGGGCCCCGATCTGGGAACGCTGCGGAATTCCGGGCCCATTTTTCCCCTGATCTTCCCGGGTCAGCGCCGGGGCCCCGAACTGGGAACGTCATGAAATTCCGGACGTGTTTTCCAACATTCCCGGGTCGGCGCTGGGACGCCAATCCGGTAAGGCCGCGGAATTCCGGATGCATTTTCTGACATTCCCGGGTCGGCGCCGCGCTGCCGATCTGGGAAGGCCGCGGAATTCCATGCGCATTTTTTCGACATTCCCGGGACGCCGCCGAGGCGCCCATCAGGGAACGTTGCGGAATTCCGGTAGCATTTTTTCGACATTCCCAGGTTGGGGCGGGGGCGCCCATCCGGGAACGCCACAGAATTCCGGGTTTATTTTTTCGACGTTCCCGGTCGGCGCCGAGGCGCCAATCCGGGAAGGCCGCGGAATTCTGGACGCGTTTTCTGACATTCCAGGGTCGGCACCGGGGGCCCGATCTGGGAAGGGCGCGGAATTCCAGGCGCATTTTTTTCGACATTCCCGGGACGCCGCCGGGGCACCCATCAGGGAACGTTGCGGAAATCCGGGAGCATTTTTTCGACATTCCCGGGTTGGGGCGGGGGCGCCCATCCGGGAACGCCGCAGAATTCCGGGTGTATTTTTTTCGACGTTCCCGGTCGGCACCGGAGCGCCGATCCGGGAACGCCGCGGAATTCCGGACGCATTTTCCGACATTCCCGGGTCGGAGCCGAGGCGCCAATCCGGGAAGTCCGCGGAATTCCGGACGCGTTTTCTGACATTCCAGGGTCGGCACCGGGGCCCCGATCCAGGAACGCCGGGGAATTCCGGGCCCATTTTTTCCCCGACGTTCCCGGGTCGGCGCCGGGGCCCAGATCCGGGAACGCCACGGAATTCCCGGCGCATTTTTTCCCCGAAGTTCTCAGGTCCGCGCTGGGGCCCCGATCCGGGAACGCCGCGAAATTCCTGGCGCATTTTCTCCCGACGTTCCCGGGTCGGTGCCGAGGCGCCAATCCGGGAAGGCCGCAGAATTCCGGACGCGTTTTCTGACATTCCAGGGTCGGCACCGGGGCCCCGATCTGGGAACGCCGCGGAATTCCGGGCCCATTTTTTCCCCGACGTTCCCGAGTCGGCGCCGGGGCCCCGATGTGGGAACGTCACGAAATTCCGGACGTGTTTTCCGACATTCCCGGGTCGGCGCCGGGCCGCCGATCTGGGAAGGCCGCGGAATTCCGTGCGCATTTTTTCGACATTCCCGGGACGCCACCGGGGCGCCCATCAGGGAACGTTGCGGAATTCCGGGAGCATTTTCTCGACATTCCCGGATTGGGGCGGGGGCGCCCATCCGGGAACGCCGCAGAATTCTGGGTGTATTTTTTCGACGTTCCCGGTCGGCGCCGGAGCGCCGATCTGGGAACGCCGCGGAATTCCCGGCGCATTTTTTCCCCGACGTTCCTGGGTCGGCGCCGGAGCCCCGATCTGCGAACGCCGTGGAATTCCCGGCGCATTTTTTCCCCGACGTTCTCGGGTCCGCGCCAGGGCCCCGATCCGGGAACGCCGTGGAATTCCTGGCGCATTTTCTCCTGACGTTCCCGGGTCAGTGCCAGGGTCCCGATCCGGGAACGCCGCGGAATTCCGGGCGCATTTTCCGTCATTCCCGGGTCGGCGCCGAGGCGCCAATCCGGGAAGGCCACGGAATTCCGGACGCGTTTTCTGACATTCCATGGTCGTCACCGGGGCCCCGATCTGGGAACGCTGCGGAATTCCGGGCCCATTTTTCCCCCGATGTTCCCGGGTCGGCGCCGGGGCCCCGAACTGGGAACGTCACGAAATTCCGGACGTGTTTTCCGACATTCCCGGGTCGGCGCTGGGACGCCAATCCGGTAAGGCCGCGGAATTCCGGACGCATTTTCTGACATTCCCGGGTCGGCGCCGTGCCGCCGATCTGGGAAGGCCGCGGAATTCCGTGCGCATTTTTTCGAAATTCCCGGGACGCGGCCGGGGCGCCCATCAGGGAACGTTGCGGAATTCCGATGGCATTTTTTCGACATTCCCGGGTTGGGGCGGGGGCGCCCATCCGGGAACGCCGCAGAATTTTGGGTGTATTTTTTCGACGTTCCCGGTCGGCACCGGAGCGCCGATCCGGGAACGCCGCGGAATGCCGGACGCGTTTTCCGACATTCCCGGGTCGGTGCCAAGGCGCCAATCCGGGAAGGCCGCGGAATTCCGGACGCATTTTCTGACATTCCAGGGTCGGCACCGGGGCCCTGATCCGGGAGCTCCGCGGAATTCCGGGCCCTTTTTATCGACATTCCCGGGACGCCACCGGGGCGCCCATTAGGGAACGTCGCGGAATTCCGGGAGCGTTTTTTCGACATTCCCGGGTTGGGGCTGTGGCGCCCATCCGGGAACACGGCAGAATTCCAGGTGTATTTTTTCGACGGTCCCGGTCGGCGCCGGGGCGCCGATACGGGAATGCCGTGGAATTCCGGACACGTTTTCCGACATTCCCGTGTCGGCGCCGGGGCGGCCATCCGGGAACTCCGCGGAATTCCGGGCGCATTTTTTCGACATTCCCGGGTCGGCGCCGGGGCACCCATCCAGGAACGTTGCAGAATTCCGGACGCGTTTTCCGACATTACCGGTCGGCGCCGAGGCGCCAATCCGGGAAGGCCGCGGAATTCCGGACGCGTTTTCTGACATTCCAGGGTCGGCACCGGGGCCCCGATCTGGGAACGCCGCGGAATTCCGGGCCCATTTTTCCCCAACGTTCCCGGGTCAGCCCCGGGGCCCCGATCCGGGAACACCGTGGAATTCCGGGCCCATTTCTTCCCCGATGTTCCCTGGTCGGCGCCAGGGCCCCGATCCAGGAACGCCGGGGAATTCTGGGCCCATTTTTCCCCGACGTTCCCGGTTCGGCGCCGGGGCCCCGATCCAGGAACGCCGCGGAATTCCCGGCGCATTTTTTCCCTGACGTTCCCGGGTCGGCGCCAGGGCCCCGATCCGGGAAGGCCGCGGAATTCCAGTCGCATTTTTTCGACATTCCCGGGTCAGCGCCGGGGCACCCATCCTGGAACGTCGCGGAATTCCGGACGCGTTTTCCGACATTCCCGGGTCGGCGCCGAGGAGCCAATCCGGGAAGGCTGCGGAATTCCGGACGCGTTTTCTGACATTCCAGGGTCGGCACCGGGGCCCCGATCCAGGAACGCCGGGGAATTCCGGGCCCATTTTTTCCCCGAGGTTCCCGGGTCGGCGCCGGGGCCCCGATCCGGGAACGCCGCGGAATTCCGGGCCCATATTTTCCTTGACGTTCCCGGGTCAACGCCGGGGCCCCGATCCGGGAACGCCGCAGAATGCCGGACGCATTTCTTCCCTCATTCCCGGGTCGGCGCGGAATTCCGGACCCTAACCCTAACCCTAACTCTAACCCTAATCCTAACCCTAACCCTAAGCCTAATCCGAATGTTGCACATGGTATGTATATAGTCAAAAAACTTTATATAAAAATGACAAGTGTGTTTTTTGTATTTAAAGCTAAAATCCGTTGTAAGGAATTTTTTAAGTACAACAGAACTATTCTTGTGCATGTGAAATTAAAATCCATTTTATCTAAAGAATATGAGGGTTCGAGGACTTCAACAAAAAATTTATAGTATCATATTTCTTATAGACAACGCTTATTAGCTACAGAACCGCTGGATGTGCTTCATACTTTTGATATAAAATTCCCCACTTTACATAAACTCCTTGTCGTCTACATATCATATTCCTTTCATTGAAAGCTTAGGAGAGAGCGTTGTAGCATTACATACATTTCATTTAAACAAAGCTGTATAGCAGTAGACTCAATTATATGCATCCTTTTGCTGAACTTTTCATATTCTTTATATACAAAGAATATGCAGAACAGCACCTATATGAAAAACACGATCATGTTTCTATTGTATATTCATGTTGTTGAAGTCAAGGAGTTTCTCTGGATTTATGATGCCAAAAAAAAATTGAAAATGAAGAATATGGTAAGGAGAGCCGAATGATGCACATAGTAGGTATATGTAGTTGAAAAGCTTTATATTGTAGATGATGGTGTGTTTGTTGTATGTAAAGCAAAAATCCTTTGTAAGGAATTTCTTAAGTACAGCAGAACTATGCCTCTTGTTCTGGTGTATCTGAAGTTAAAATCCTTTCCATATAAAGAATCTGAAAAGCTGTTCAACAAACAATTTGTACTTATATTTCTTATAAAGCTTAACCACAGAACCACTGGATGTGCATCATTTCTCTAATCATAATTTTGATATAAAATGCCTTTTAGAGAAACTCCTTTACATATATTCCTTATATTGAAAGCAGAAAGAAATAGCATTACATACAATTTATAGTTACTTAAATTTCTTAGAGATAGCTTATAAACTGCATAAAATATGTGGATCATTTCTCTCATCATGCTCTTGATATAAAATTCCTTTTAACTACATAGAAACTCCTTGTCTTCTAACGTGACATGCATCCTCCATTATTTAAATTACTTACCAATCTTTTTAAGATTACATAAACCAGAATCAATTCTTCTTATCTTGTCATATTTTTATTAAACAAAGCATTTTAGCTGTAGATTCAAATTATATGATTTTTTGCTGAACTTTTCATATTCTTCGTATACAAAGCTTTTAAACTTAAAATATGCTTTAGAACAACTCCTATATGAAAAACACAAGGTGTTTCTACTGTAAAAGTCTTCTAAAAACCTTTTGTATATAAGAAATGTTGTTGAAGGAGTTTCTCTGGACTATATCTGCGAAAAATCATTGAATATGAAGAATATGAGAGCCGTGATGCACGTAGTATATATATAGCTAAAAAGCTTTATAAAAAAGATGTGTTTGTATGTAAATCTAAAATCCTTTTTAAGGAATGTTTTTACAGCAGAATTATGCATCTTCTTGTGCATGTGAAAAAATCCTGTTGATCTGAAGGATATGAAAAGGTGCAGCAACAATTTGTAGTTACTTATATTTCTTATAAAATTCTTATAAAATCTTATTTACAGAAACTTGATGTGCATCATTTCTCTATTAAACAATGCCTTTTAGCAGTACTCTAACAATATGCATCCTTTTGCTGTTCATATTCTGTATATACAAAGCTTTTAAACATGCTTCAGAACAGCTCATGAAAAATACGACAGGTGGTTTATACTGTATATTCTGTTTAAAATCTTTAGTATATATCTTTAGTATATAAGGAATATGTTATGTTGAAGACGAGTTTCTCTGGTCTATATGTGATGCCAAAAAAAATTGAATATGAAGAATATGATAGCCGAGTGATGCACATAGTATGTATATAGTTAAAAGGTTTATGTAGATGACAAGTAAAGCGAATTTGTTAAGTACTGCAGAACTATGCATCGTTGTGGTGTATGTGAAGTAAAAATCCTGTTTATATAAAGAATATGAAATGTAAGGCCGTTCAAAATACAATTTGTAGGTTCCTTATATTTCTTATAGACAAAACATTAACTACAGAACCACTGGATGTGCATCATTGCTATCATACTTTTGATAGTATTACTATCATACTTTTGATATACTTTTACATAAACGCCTTGTCCTCTACATCAGTGTTTTTCAACCTTTTTTGGGCAAAGGCACACTTGTTTCATGAAAAAAATCACGAGGCACACCACCATTAGAAAATGTTAAAAAATTTAACTCTGTGCCTATATCAGTCTCTAAAAGGTTCGCCATTGCTGGTGTAGGGAGAAGCAGGACAGAGGGGCCACAGATTGAGGCAGCCCGCTCTCTAGCACCCAGTTCCCACTTACCTGTGTTGTTTTTTTAAAGACATTTTGCCCTGCATGGACTTCTGTGTCCAGTGGAGACCTGAGAAGGGGCACTGACTCTCTAGGAACACAAATAAGACCCAAAAGCCCATCTTGCTCTCCACACTGTGGCCAAGGCAGATGCCTTCAGCAAGTGCAGCGACAGGAGGGGAGGAGGATGAAGGAAGGCAGGAAGGAAAGAAGGCAGAAAGTGTTCTGCTTGTATACCACCCCATACCACTTCAAGGAGTCTCTGGGAGGTTTACAGTTTTAATTACAGTAGGCAGGCTGCTAGACATACACATATGCAGGCTAGAAATGAGCACGTTTCTATGAAGAGGGGAAAGGGTACGAATGGAAAGAGAGAGGTGGGGGAAAAAAGAAAGAAAAGACAGAGAGATAGAAGAGGGCGACCCAAGACAGAAAGAAAGGGGCAAGACTTCAAGGAACCCATTGCGGGGCCCCTCAGAGACGGCCCTTTCCCTCCTGGACCCTAAAGGCCGGCCGGCCGGCCGTGCCAGTAGCCCCCCCCCGCCTCCTCAGCCCAGGCCCGGCGGAGGCCTCCTCCATCCCCTCCTCCTCGCAGCCCTGCCGCGGTGCTCGTGAGGCAGCCAGACGCCCCTCCTCCCCTTCCCCTCACCTGGTGGTTTGTTCTGGGCTGGGGCTCCCTGGCCGGCTCGTGCTGGCGGGCGGGCTGGCGGGCAGCTCAGTCCATTGGTAGCTCCCAGGAAAGGGGTGGTGGTGGTCCAGGGTAAAAAAAGGAGGGGGGGGAGAGGGAAGCGAGCGAGTCGCGGCGGTGGCGGCAGGCACAGGGCAAACACTAAGAGAATGAGCGGGGCCAGGTCCGGCCGGGGAGGAAGTGACGCCAGCGCCGCGGGCCTCGGGGGGGGAGGAGCCAAGCTGGCCCTTGGACGCTATTTATAGCACCTCCCAGCTGTGGGCCGCCCGCCGGCCCTGGGTTGAATTTCTTTAGAATTTTTCAATTTTTCCCACGGCACACCAGGCAACATCTCACGGCACACTAGTGTGCCGCGGAACAGTGGTTGAAAAACACTGCTCTACATATCATACAAAGCTTTTAGAATATGCTTCAGAACAACTATATGAAAAATAGGCGTTTCTACTGTACATTTGTTAAAAACCTTTTGTATATAAGGAATATGTTGAAGGCAAAGAGTTTCTCTGGACCATATATGCCAAAAGCCAGAGAATATGAAGAATATGGTAAGGAAAGCCGAATGATGCACATGTATGTATGTGTGTATGTGTGTATGGATGGATGGATGGATGGATGGATGGATGGATGGATGGATGGATGGATGGATGGATGGATGGATGGATGTAAATGCCTAACCTTCCATGAAGAGAAACTACTTGTCTTCTACATATTATATTGAAAGCTTAGAAAAGAGCATTTTAGCATTATACCTTATTTCAAAAACAAAGCTTTATAGCAGTAAAATTATATGCATAACTTTTCATATTCTTTATATACAAAGCTTTTAAGCAGAATATGCGTCAGAACTACAAGGAAAAATACAAGGTTGTACTGTATATTCTGTTAAAAAACTTTTGTATATGAATATGTTATGTTGAAGCCAAAGAATTTCTCTGGACTATATATGATGCCAAAAACCATATATAAAGAATATGGTAAGGAGAGCCAATGCACATAGTATTCATATATATGAAAAGATTTATAAAAAAGATGTGTTTGTTGTATGTAAATCCTAAAGTTGAGCAGTTCGAAAAACAATTTGTAACTTAAATTTCTTATAAAAGCATTAACTGCAGAACATCTGCATGTGCATCATTCTCATACTCTTGATATAAAACGTCTTTTACATAGAGAAACTCGTCTACATATCATATTCCTTATATTGAAAGCTTAGAAAGAAAGTATAGCATTACATACAACAAAAATTATAGTCTAATATTTCTAATAGATAACTTATTAACTGCATAAAATATGTGCATCATTTCTCTCATACCCTTGATATAGAATTCTTTAACTTTCCATAAAGAGAAATGCCACCTCCTTTAATCATATTAATTACACACCAAACTTTTTAAGATTACATACACTTCAGAATAAATTCTTGTTATCTAATTGTCATATTTCTATTAAACACAGCTTTTTAGCAGTACTTAAATTATATGAATCCTTTTGCTGAACTTTTCATATTCCTTATATACATAGCTTTTTAACAAATGCTTCAGAACTATACGAAAAGGTGTATATTCTGTTAAAAACATTTTGTATATAAGGAATATGTTATGTCTAAGATGAGTTTCTCTGGACAATATGGCCAAAAACCATTGAATATGAAGGAGAGCCGAATGTTGCACATTGTATGTATATAGTTAACAAGCTTTATATAAAAGATGTGCATCATACTTTTGATATAAAATGCCTAACTACATAAACTCCTTGTCGTCTATATACCGTATTCCTTTTATTGAAAGCTTAGAAAAGAGCGTTCTAGCATTACATACAATTCAATTAAACAAAGCTTTATAGCAGTAGACTCATATGCATCCTTTTGCTGCATTTCATATTCTTTATATACAAAGCTTTTACTTAGAATATGCTTCAGAACAGCTCCTATATGAAAAACACGATAAGGTGTTTCTATTGTATATTTTGTTATGTTATGTTGGACAGTTTCTCTCGACTATATATGTTGCCAAAAAAAAAAATAGAAAATGAAGAATGTGGTAAGAAGAGCCGTATATGTAGTTGAAAAGATTTATATAGTAAAGATGGTGTTTGTTGTATGTAAAGCTAAAATCTTTTCGTAAGGCATTTCTTACGTACAGCAGAACTATGCCTCTTGCTCTGGTGTCTGTGAAGTTAAAATATGTGGATCATTTCTCTCATCATACTCGATATAAAATTCCTTTTAACTACATAGAAACTCCTTGTCTTCTGTGACATGCATCCGTCTCCATTATTCAAATTACTTACCAATCTTTTTAAGATTACATAAACCAGAATTAATTCTTGTTATCTAGTTGTCATATTTAAACAAAGCATTTTAGCTGTAAATTCAGATTATATGGATCCTTTTAGACAAAGCTTTTAAACTTAAAATATTCGTCAGAACAACTGTATGAAAAACACAAGGTGTTTCTACTGTAAAAACCTTCTAAAAACCTTTTGTATATAAGAAATATGTTGTTGAAGGAGTTTCTCTGGACTATATCTGATGCGAAAAACCATTGAATATGAAGAATATGACGAGAGCCGTGATGCACATAGTATGTATATAGCTAAAAAGCATTATAAAAAAGATGTGTTTGTTGTATGTAAATCTAAAATCCTTTTTAAGGAATGTTTTTACAGCAGAACTATGCATCTTTTTGTTCATGTGAAAAAGTCCTTTTTATCTAAAGACTATGAAAAGGAGCAGTTCAACAATTTGCCTATATATGTTATAGGTAAATCTTATTTACAAAAACTTGATGTGCATCATTTCTCTCGTACTCTTGATATAAAATTCCTTTAAACCTATCAAATTTCTATCCTTTTAGAATGCCTTTTAGCAGTAGATTCAAATAATATGCATCCTTTTGCTTTTAATATTCTTTAGATACAAAGCGTTTATACTAACGTTACTCCAGCTCATGAAAAACACAATGTGTTCATTCTGTTCAAAATCTTTTGTATATAAGGAATATGTTATGTTAAGACAGAGTTCCTCTGGACTATATGTGATGCCAAAAAAATTGAATATGAAGAATATAATAGAGCCGAATGATGCACATAGTATGTATATTGTTAAAACGTTTATGTAGAAGATTTCAAGTGTTGTATGTAAAGCTAAAATCCTTTGTTTGTAAGAAGTACAGCAGAACTATGCATTGTTGTGGTGTATGTGAAGTTAAAATCCTTTTTATGTAAAGAATATGAAAAGTAAAGCCGTTCAACATACGATTTGTAGGTACATATTTGTTATACCCGAAGCTTATTTACAGAACCACTGAATGTGCATCATTGCTCTCATCAGACTTTTGATATAAAATGCCTTTTAGAGAAACTCCTTGTCTATTTAAGTGCATAAAATATGTGGATCATTTCTCTCATCATACTCTTGATATAAAATTCCTTTTTACACAGAAACTCCTTGTCTTCTAACGTGACATGCATCCTTCTCCATTATTCAAATTAGTGGCACCGTGTATAAAGGAATTCGTTCCAAATGAAATTATGTTAAGCAAATGTTCCTTTATACAAATTCCCATAGGAATGCAGAAAGAATAATCCCATTTTTATGTACGGATTTTCCCCATAGGCGATTATGTTAAGCAAATTTCCCCTATTTCCGGAATTTTTTATGTTGTACAAATTTTATATACAAGCTGTTATACAAGGGTCCACTGTACTTACCAATCTTTTTAAGATTACATAAACCAGAATCAATTCTTGTTATCTAGTCATATTTAAACAAAGCATTTGCTGTAGATTCAAATTATGTGAATTATACAAAGCTTTTAAACTTCAAATATGCGTCAGAACAACTCCTATATGAAAAACACAAGGTGTTATTACTGTAAAAACCTTCTAAAAATCTTTTGTATATAAGTAATATGTTGTTGAAGGAGTTTCTCTGGACTATATCTGATGCGAAAAACCATTGAATATGAAGAATATGACGAGAGCCGTGATGCACAAAGTATGTATATAGCTAAAAAGCGTTATAAAAAAGATTGTTGTATGTAAATCTAAAATCCTTTTTAAGGAATGTTTTTACAGCAGAACTATGCATCTTTTGTTCATGTGAAAAAATCCTTTTTATCTAAAGACTATGAAAAGGAGCAGTTCAACAATTTGCCTAGATATCTTATAGGCAAAGCTTATTTACAAAAACTTGATTTGCATCATTTCTTTCATACTCTTGATATAAAATTCCTTTTAACCTATCAAACTTCTATCCTTTTAGAATGCCTTTTAGCAGTAGATTCAAATAATATGCATCCTTTTGCTTTTAATATTCTTTAAATACAGTGTTTAAACTAACGTTACTCCAGAACAGCTCATGAAAAACACAATGTGTTTATTCTGTTTAAAATCTTTAGTATATAAGCAATTTATGTTGAAGACAGTTCCTCTGGACTATATGTGATGCCAAAAAAATTGAATATGAAGACTATAATAGAGCCGAATGATGCACATAGTATGTATATAGTTAAAAGGTTTATGTAGAATATTACATGTTGTATGTAAAGCTAAACTCCTTTGTTTGTAAGGAGTTTAAGTACAGCAGAACTATGCATTGTGTATGTGAAGTTAAAATCCTTTTTATGTAAAGAATATGAAAAGTAAAGCCGTTCAACATACAATTTGTAGGTACATATTTCTTATACACGAAGCTTATTTACAGAACCACTGGATGTGCATCATTGCTCTCATCAGACTTTTGATATAAAATGCCTTTTAGAGAAACTCCTTGTCTATTTAAGTGCATAAAATATATGGATCATTTCTCTCATCATACTCTTGATATAAAATTCTTTAACTTTAAATAGAAACTCCTTGTCTTCTAACGTGACATGCATCCTTCTCCATTATTCAAATTACAGTGGTACTTTGTATAAAGGAATTCGTACCAAATGAAATTATGTTAAGCAGATTTTCCTTTATACAAACTCCCATAGGAGTGCATTGAAAGCAGAGTAATCCCATTTTTTTGTACGGATTTTCCCCATAGGCGATTATGTTAAGCAAATTTTCCCTATCTCCGGAATTTTTTATGTTGTACAAATTTTATGTTATGCAAGCTTTGTTATACAAGGGTCCAACTTTTTAAGATTACATAAACCAGAATCTTCTTGTTATCTAGTTGTCATATTTAAACAAAGCATTTTAGCTGTAGATTCAAATTATATGGATACTTTTATACAAAGCTTTTAAACTTAAAATATGCGTCAGAACAACTCCTATATGAAAAACACAAGGTGTTTACTGTAATGGAGCTGAATGATGCACATAGTATGCATATAGTTAAAAGGTTTATGTAGAAGAAGATTACAAGTGTTGTATATAAGGCTAAAATCCTTTGTTTGTAGAGTTTTACAGCAGAACTATGCATTGTTGTGGTGTATGTGAAGTTAAAATCCTTTTTATGTAAATATGAAAAGTATAGCCATACAACATACATATATCTTATAGACAAAGCTTATTAACTACAGAACCACTGGATGTGCATCATTCCTCTCATACTTTTGATATAGTTTGCCTTTTACATAAACTCGACTACATATCACAAAATGCTTTTAGAATATGCTTCAGAACAATATGAAAAATACGCGTTTCTACTGTATAGTCTTTTAAAGGTTTTAAAAGGTCAGCAATATGTACTGCTAAAAAGCTGTGCTTAATAGAAATATGACAAGTAGATAAGAATTGATTCTGAAGTGTATGTATTAAAAAGTTTGGTGTGTAATTAATAGGATTAAAGGTGGCATCTCACATGTAGAAGAGTTTCTATTTATGGAAAGTTAAAGAATTCTATATCAAGCGTATGAGAGAAATGCACATTAATTATGCAGTTAATGCTATCTCTATTAGAAATATAAGTAGACTATAAATTTTTTGTTGTATGTAATGCTATAATGCTTTCTTTCTAAGCTTTCAATATAATATTTTTAACAATATGCTTCAGAACAACTATATGAAAAACACAAGACAAGGTGTATATTCTGTTAAAAACCTTTTGTATATAAGGAATATATGTTGTTGATGACCTGAATATGTTATGTTGAAGATGAGTAACTTTCCTATGTAGTTTTAAAGTGAGTAATTGCAGACTGGAGCAGTCTGGAATGTTAATTATCTGATAATTCCCCGGTAGAAAGTACTCTCCTTTTTGACTCCTCCTGTGCTTTCAATTTTAAGCTACCGTGAGTTAACAAGATGATTTTCTTGTCTCATAACCTGGGTCTATATTTTAAAAAATGTGCTTAATGAGAAGGAAAAAATCTAAACCTTCGCAAGAAGCCA
>JAWVWN010003163.1:142500-367500 GCA_037367305.1 Phrynocephalus vlangalii | reverse complement strand
GGATTCAGGTTCATGTTCGGGTTCGGGTTCAGGTTAGGGTTTGGGTTTGGGTTTGGGTTTGGGTTCTGGTTCAGGTTCAGGTTCAGGGTAGTGTTCGCATTAGGATTAAAGTTAGGATTAGGGTTCTGGTTCGGGTTAGTGTTAGGGTTACTTTTCAGGTTCTGTTCGGTTTCGGGATTGGGTTCAGGTTAGGGTTCGGATTTGGGTTCGGGTTCAGGTTCGAGTTAGTGTTAGGGTTCGGGTTTGGGTTTTATATTTCTTAAAGAGACAGCTTATTAATTATAGAGACACATATTTTGTCTCTATGCTGAAACAGGACACACACGTGACATGCATCCTTCTTCTCTGTTCAACTTACTTCCACACAAAACTTTTGAACATTACAGAAAGCAGAATCAATTCTTGTTATCTATTTCTCATAATTCTATTAAACAAAGCTTTTGAGCAGTTGACAAATTATATGCATCCATTTGCTTATGAAAATTTCAGCAGTTCCACAAACAATTTGTGGAATAAACTTTATAAGAAATATAAGTAGACTACAAATTGGTTTTGGACCTGCTGAACTTTTCAGATTCTGTATATAAAAACGATTTTGACTTCACATACACCAGAACAAGATGCATAGTTCTGCTGAACTTTACAAATACCTTACAAACAAAGGATTTTTGGTTTACATACAACAAACACGCTTAGCATCTCTTTTATAAACTTTTTAGGTATATAAATACTAGGTGCATCATTTGGCTCTCCTTTTCATGTTCTTCATATTCAATGGTTTGTGGCATCACTTATAGCCCAAAAAATTCCTTGTCTTCAACCTAACATACTCCTTATATACATAATGTTTTTAACAGAATATACCGTAGAAACACCTTATCTTGTAATTTTTGTATTGGAGTTGTTCTGAAGAGTATTTTAAAAATCTTTGTATATAAATTACATGAAAAGTTAAGCAAAAGAATGCATCTAATTTGTCTACTGCTCAAAAGCTTTGTTTAATAGAACCATGACAAGTAGAAAACAAGAATTGATTCTGGTTTCTGTAATCTTAAAAAGATTTGTGTGGAAGTTAGTTGAACAGAGAAGGATGCATCTCACGTGTGTGTCTTGTTTCATAATTCATGTAGTTAATAAGCTCTCCCAATCTCTATGAGAAATATAAGTAGACTACAAAATGTAATGCTATAATGCTTTCTTACTAAGCATTCAATATAAGGAATATAATATGTAGAAAACAAGTAGTTTAAGTAAAGTTAGGGATTTTTTGTCAAAAGTATATGAGAGAAATCATGCACATCAATTGTGTCAGTAATTAATAAGCTTTATCTATAAGAAATATAAGTAGACTACAAATTGTTTGTGGAACTGCTGAACTTTTTAGATTATTTATATTAAAAGGGTTTGAGTTTGGTTTCAGTTTCGGTTTCGGGATCACGTTCGAGTTCAGGTTCGCGTTTTAGAGTTAGGATTCGGGTTTGGGTTAGGGTTAGGGTTAGGGTCCGGGTCTGGGTTCGAGTTAGGGTTTGGGTTCAGGTTAGGGTTTGGGTTTGGGTTCTGGTTCCGGTTCTGGTTTGGGATTGGGTTCTGGTTCTGGTTCTGGTTTGAGTTTGCATTTGGGTTTGGGTTCGGGTTCGGGTTGGTGTTCGGGTTCGGGTTCGTGTTAGTGTTACGGTTAGGTTTAGGGTTAGGTTTTGTGTTTGTGTTTGGGTTTGGGTTCTGGTTAGTGTTCAGGTTCACGTTCGGGGTAGTGTTCGCTTTAGGGTTCACTTTAGGATTAGGCTTAGGATTCAGGTTCATGTTCGGGTTCGGGTTCAGGTTAGGGTTTGGGTTTGAGTTTGGGTTTGGTTTTGGGTTCTGGTTCAGGTTCAGGTTCAGGGTAGTGTTCGCGTTAGGATTAAAGTTAGGATTAGGGTTCTGGTTCGGGTTAGTGTTAGGGTTCCTTTTCAGGTTCTGTTCGGTTTCGGGTTTGGGTTCAGTTTAGGGTTCGGATTTGGGTTCGGCTTTGGGTCCGGGTTCGGGTTTGGGTTTGGGTTTTATATTTCTTAAAGAGACACCTTATTAATTATAAAGACACATATTTTGTCCTTATGCTGAAACAGGACACACACGTGACATGCATCCTTCTTCTCTGTTCAACTTACTTCCACACAAAACTTTTGAACATTACAGAAAGCAGAATCAATTCTTGTTATCTATTTCTCATAAATCTATTAAACAAAGCTTTTGAGCAATTGACAAATTATATGCATCCATTTGCTTATGAAAATTTCAGCAGTCCCACAATCAATTTGTGGAATAAGGTTTCTCTATAAGAAATATAAGTAGACAACAAATTGGTTGTGGAACTGCTGAACTTTTCAGATTCTGTATATAAAAACGATTTTAACTTCAGAGACACCAGAACAAAATGCATAGTTCTGCTGAACTTTAAAAATTCCTTACAAACAAAGGCGTTTTGGTTTACATACAACAAACACGCTTAGCATCTCTTTTATAAACTTTTTAGGTATATAAATACTAGGTGCATCATTTGGCTCTCCTTTTCATGTTCTTCATAGTCAATGGTTTTTGGCATCACTTATAGCCCAGAAAAATTCCTTGTCTTCAACCTTACATATTCCTTATATACAAAATGTTTATAACAGAATATACCGTAGAAACACCTTGTCTTGTAATTTTTATATTGGAGTTGTTCTGAAGAATATTTTAAAAATCATTGTATATAAAGTATATGAAAAGTTAAGCAAAAGAATGCATCTAATTTGTCTACTGCTCAAAAGCTTTGTTTAATAGAACCATGACAAGTAGAAAACAAGAATTGATTCCGGTTTCTGTAATCTTAAAAAGATTTGTGTGGAAGTAAGTTGAACAGAGAAGGATGCATCTCACGTGTGTCTTGTTTCATGATTCATGTAGTTAATAAGCTCTCCCTATCTCTATGAGAAATATAAGTAGACTACAAAATGTAATGCTATAATGCTTTCTTTCTAAGCCTTCAATATAAGGAATATAATATGTAGAAAACAGTTTAAGTAAAGTTAGGGATTTTTTGTCAAAAGTATGATGAGAGAAATCATGCACATCAAGTGTGTCAGTAATTAATAAGCTTTATCTATAAGAAATATAAGTAGACTACAAATTGTTTGTGGAACTGCTGAACTTTTCAGATTATTTATATTAAAAGGGTTTGAATTTGGTTTCAGTTTCGGTTTCGGGATCACGTTCGAGTTCAGGTTCGCGTTTTAGAGTTAGGATTCGGGTTTGGGTTAGGGTTAGGGTTAGGGTCCGGGTCTGGGTTCGAGTTAGGGTTTGGGTTCAGGTTAGGGTTTGGGTTTGGGTTCTGGTTCTGGTTCTGGTTTGGGATTGGGTTCTGGTTCTGGTTCTGGTTCTGGTTTGAGTTTGGATTTGGGTTTGGGTTCGTGTTCGTGTTCGTTTTCGGGTTCGGGTTCGTGTTAGTGTTACGGTTAGGTTTAGGGTTAGGTTTTGTGTTTGGGTTTGGGTTTGGGTTCTGGTTAGTGTTCAGGTTCACGTTCGGGGTAGTGTTCGCTTTAGGGTTCACTTTAGGATTAGGCTTAGGATTCAGGTTCATGTTCGGGTTCGGGTTCAGGTTAGGGTTTGGGTTTGGGTTTGGGTTTGGGTTCTGGTTCAGGTTCAGGTTCAGGGTAGTGTTCGCGTTAGGATTAAAGTTAGGATTAGGGTTCTGGTTCGGGTTAGTGTTAGGGTTCCTTTTCAGGTTCTGTTGTGTTCGGTTTCGGGTTTGGGTTCAGGTTAGGATTTGGGTTCGGGTTCGGGTTCGGGTTAGTGTTAGGGTTCGGGTTTGGGTTTTATATTTCTTAAAGAGACAGCTTATTAATTATAAAGACACATATTTTGTCATGCTGAAACAGGACACACACGTGACATGCATCCTTCTTCTCTGTTCAACTTACTTCCACACAAAACTTTTGAACATTACAGAAAGCAGAATCAATTCTTGTTATCTATTTCTCATAATTCTATTAAACAAAGCTTTTGAGCAATTGACAAATTATATGCATCCATTTGCTTATGAAAATTTCAGCAGTTCCACAATCAATTTGTGGAATAAGCTTTCTCTATAAGAAATATAAGTAGACTACAAATTGGTTGTGGAACTGCTGAACTTTTCAGATTCTGTATATAAAAACGATTTTAACTTCACAGACACCAGAACAAAATGCATAGTTCTGCTGAACTTTAAAAATTCCTTACAAACAAAGGCGTTTTAGTTTACATAAAACAAACACGCTTAGCATCTCTTTTATAAACTTTTTAGGTATATAAATACTAGGTGCATCATTTGGCTCTCCTTTTCATGTTCTTCATATTCAGTGGTTTTTGGCATCACTTATAGGCCAGAAAAATTCCTTGTCTTCAACCTAACATATTCCTTATATACAAAATGTTTATAACAGAATATACCGTAGAAACACCTTGTAATTTTTATATTGGAGTTGTTCTGAAGAATATTTTAAAAATCTTTGTATATATATGAAAAGTTAAGCAAAAGAATGCATCTAATTTGTCTACTGCTCAAAAGCTTTGTTTAATAGAACCATGACAAGTAGAAAACAGATTTGTGTGGAAGTAAGTTGAACAGAGGATGCATCTCACGTGTGTGTCTTTTCATGATTCATGTAGTTAATAAGCTATCCCTATCCCTATGAGAAATATAAGTAGACTACAAAATGTAATGCTATAATGCTTTCTTTCTAAGCCTTCAATATAAGGAATATAATATGTAGAAGACAAGTAGTTTAAGTAAAGTTAGGGATTTTTTGTCAAAAGTATGATGAGAGAAATCATGGACATCAAGTGTGTCTGTAATTAATAAGCTTTATCTATAAGAAATATAAGTAGACTACAAATTGTTTGTGGAACTGCTGAACTTTTCAGATTATTTATATTAAAAGGGTTTGAGTTTGGTTTTCGGTTTCGGTTTCGGTTTCGGGTTCGGGTTCAGGTTCGAGTTCAGGTTCGCGTTTTAGGGTTAGGATTCGGGTTTGGGTTAGGGTTAGGGTTCGGGTTAGGGTTCAGGTTTGGGTTTGAGTTAGGGTTTGGTTTTGGTTTAGCGTTAGGGTTAGGGTCCGGGTCCGGGTCCGGGTTCGAGTTAGGGTTTGGGTTCAGGTTAGGGTTAGGGTCAGGGTTAGGGTCAGGGTCAGGGTTACGGTTAGGGTTAGGGTTAGGGTTCAGGTTCGGGTTCAGGTTAGGTTCGGGTTCGGGTTCGGGTTCGGGTTCGGGTTCGGGTTCGGGTTCGGGTTCGGGTTCGGGTTAGGGTTAGGGTTCCGGTTAGGGTTAGGGTTCCGGTTAGGTTTCGGGTTCGGGTTCAGGTTCTGCTTCGGGTTCGGGTTCGGGTTAGGGTTAGGGTTAGGGTTAGGGTTAGTGTTAGTGTTAGGGTTACGGTTAGGGTTAGGGTTTGGGTTTGGGTTTCGGTTCTGGTTCAGGTTCGGTTTCGGTTTCGGGTTTGGGTTCAGGGTAGTGTTCGGATTTGGGTTCGGTTTCGGTTTTGGGTTAGTGTTAGGGTTCGGGTTTGGGTTTTATATTTCTTAAAGAGACAGCTTATTAATTATAGAGATACTTGATGTCCTATACATATCATATTATTTTGTCCTTATACTGAAACAGGACACACACGTGACATGCATCCTTCTTCTCTGTTCAACTTACTTCCACACAAAACTTTAGAACATTACAGAAAGCAGAATCAATTCTTGATATCTATTTCTCATAATTCTATTAAACAAAGCTTTTGAGCAGTTGACAAATTATACGCATCCATTTGCTTATGAAAATTTCAGCAGTTCCACAATCAATTTGTAGAATAAGCTTTCTCTATAAGAAATATAAGTAGACTACAAATTGGTTAACTGCTGAACTTTTCAGATTCTGTATATAAAAACGATTTTAACTTCACATACACCAGAACAAAATGCATAGTTCTGCTGAACTTTAAAAATTCCTTACAAACAAAGGCGTTTTGGGTTACATACAACAAACACGCTTAGCATCTCTTTTATAAACTTTTTAGGTATATAAATACTAGGTGCATCATTTGGCTCTCCTTTTCATGTTCTTTATATTCAATGGTTTTTGGCATCACTTATAGCCCAGAAAAATTCCTTGTCTTCAACCTAACATATTCATTATATACAAAAATGTTTATAACAGAATATACCATAGAAACACCTTGTCTTGTAATTTTTATATTGGAGTTGTTCTGAAGAATATTTTAAAAATCATTTTATATAAAGTATATGAAAAGTTAAGCAAAAGAATGCATCTAATTTGTCTACTGCTCAAAAGCTTTGTTTAATAGAACCATGACAAGTAGAAAACAGATTTGTGTGGAAGTAAGTTGAACAGAGAAGGATGCATCTCACGTGTGTCTTGTTTCATGATTCATGTAGTTAATAAGCTATCCCTATCTATATGAGAAATACAAGTATACTACAAAATGTAATGCTATAATGCTTTCTTTCTAAGCCTTCAATATAAGGAATGTGTAGAAGACAAGTAGTTTAATTAAAGCGGAATCTTTTCTCAAAAGTATGAGAGAAATCATGTACATCAAGTGTGTGTAATTAATAAGCTTTATCTATAAGAAATATAAGTAGACTACTAATTGTTTGTGGAACTGCTGAACTTTTCAAATTATTTATATTAAAAGGGTTTGGTTTCGGTTTCGGTTTCAGGTTCGAGTTCAGGTTCGCGTTTTAGGGTTAGGATGCAGGTTTGGGTTTGGGTTCGGGTTTGGGTTCGGGTTCAGGTTTGGGTTTGAGTTTGGGTTCGGGTTCAGGTTCAGGTTATTGTTCGCGTTCGGATTAAATTTAGTATTAGGGTTCTGGTTCGGGTTAGTGTTAGGGTTCCTTTTCAGGTTCGGTTTCGCTTTCGGGTATGGGTTCAGGTTAGGGTTCGGATTTGGGTTCGGGTTCGGGTTCGGGTTAGTGATCGGGTTCGGGTTAGGGTTTTATATTTCTTAAAGAGACAACTTATTAATTATAGAGACACATATTTTGTCCCTATGCTGAAACAGGACACACACGTGACATGCATCCTTCTTCTCTGTTCAACTTACTTCCACACAAAACTTTTTTAACATTACAGAAAGCAGAATCAATTCTTGTTATCTATTTCTCATAATTCTATTAAACAAAGCTTTTGAGCAGTTGACAAATTAAATGCAACCATTTACTAATGAAAATTTCAGCAGTGACACAAACAATTTGTAGAATAAGCTTTATCTATAAGAAATATAAGTAGACTACAAATTGGTTTAACTGCTGAACTTTTCAGATTCTGTATATAAAAACGATTTTAACTTCACATACCCAGAACAAAATGCATAGTTCTGCTGAACTTTAAAATTCCTTACAAACAAAGGGTTTTTGGTTTACATACAACAAACACGCTTAGCATCTCTTTTATAAACTTTTTAGCTATATAAATACTAGGTGCATCATTTGGCTCTCCTTTTCATGTTCTTTATATTCAATGGTTTTTGGCATCACTTATAGCCCAGAAAAATTCCTTGTCTTCAACCTAACATATTCATTATATACAAAAATGTTTATAACAGAATATACCATAGAAACACCTTGTCTTGTAATTTTTATATTGGAGTTGTTCTGAAGAATATTTTAAAAATCATTTTATATAAAGTATATGAAAAGTTAAGCAAAAGAATGCATCTAATTTGTCTACTGCTCAAAAGCTTTGTTTAATAGAACCATGACAAGTAGAAAACAGATTTGTGTGGAAGTAAGTTGAACAGAGAAGGATGCATCTCACGTGTGTCTTGTTTCATGATTCATGTAGTTAATAAGCTATCCCTATCTATATGAGAAATACAAGTATACTACAAAATGTAATGCTATAATGCTTTCTTTCTAAGCCTTCAATATAAGGAATGTGTAGAAGACAAGTAGTTTAATTAAAGAGGAATCTTTTCTCAAAAGTATGAGAGAAATCATGTACATCAAGTGTGTGTAATTAATAAGCTTTATCTATAAGAAATATAAGTAGACTACTAATTGTTTGTGGAACTGCTGAACTTTTCAAATTATTTATATTAAAAGGGTTTGGTTTCGGTTTCGGTTTCAGGTTCGAGTTCAGGTTCGCGTTTTAGGGTTAGGATGCAGGTTTGGGTTTGGGTTCGGGTTTGGGTTCGGGTTCAGGTTTGGGTTTGAGTTTGGGTTCGGGTTCAGGTTCAGGTTATTGTTCGCGTTCGGATTAAATTTAGTATTAGGGTTCTGGTTCGGGTTAGTGTTAGGGTTCCTTTTCAGGTTCGGTTTCGCTTTCGGGTATGGGTTCAGGTTAGGGTTCGGATTTGGGTTCGGGTTCGGGTTCGGGTTAGTGATCGGGTTCGGGTTAGGGTTTTATATTTCTTAAAGAGACAACTTATTAATTATAGAGACACATATTTTGTCCCTATGCTGAAACAGGACACACACGTGACATGCATCCTTCTTCTCTGTTCAACTTACTTCCACACAAAACTTTTTTAACATTACAGAAAGCAGAATCAATTCTTGTTATCTATTTCTCATAATTCTATTAAACAAAGCTTTTGAGCAGTTGACAAATTATATGCATCCATTTTCTTATGAAAATTTCAGCAGTTCCACAAACAATTTGTAGAATAAGCTTTCTCTATAAGAAATGTAAGTAGACTACAAATTGGTTGTGGAACTGCTGAACTTTTCAGATTCTGTATATAAAAAGGATTTTAACTTCACATACCCCAGAACAAAATTCATAGTTCTGCTGAACTTTACAAATTCCTTACAAACAAAGGGTTTTTGGTTTACATACAACAAACACGCTTAGCATCTCTTTTATAAACTTTTTAGCTATATAAATACTAGGTGCATCATTTGGCTCTCCTTTTCATGTTCTTTATATTCAATGGTTTTTGGCATCACTTATAGCCCAGAAAAATTCCTTGTCTTCAACCTAACATATTCATTATATACAAAAATGTTTATAACAGAATATACCGATAGAAACACCTTAGTCTTGTAATTTTTGTATTGGAGTTGTTCTGAAGATATTTTAAAAATCTTTTATATAAATTATGAAAAGTTAAGCAAAAGAATGCATCTAATTTGTCTACTGCTCAAAAGCTTTGTTTAATAGAACCATGACAAGTAGAAAACAGATTTGGGTTTGTAAAAGATTGTAAGTTAGTTGAACAGAGAAGGATGCATCTCACTTGTGTCTTGTTTCATATTCATGTAGTTAATAAGCTATCCCTATCTCTATGAGAAATATCAAGTATACTACAAAATGTAATGCTATAATGCTTTCTTTCTAAGCATTCAATATAAGGAATGTGTAGTAAAGACAAGTAGTTTAATTAAAGAGGATTTTTTCAAAAGTATGAGAGAAATCATGACATCAAGTGTGTCGTAATTAATAAGCTTTATCTATAAGAAATATAAGTAGACTACAAATTGTTTGTGGAACTGCTGAACTTTTCAGATTATTTATATTAAAGGGTTTGGTTTCGGTTTCGGTTTCAGGTTCGAGTTCAGGTTCGCGTTTTAGGGTTAGGATGCAGGTTTGGGTTTGGGTTCGGGTTTGGGTTCGGGTTCAGGTTTGGGTTTGAGTTTGGGTTCGGGTTCAGGTTCAGGTTATTGTTCGCGTTCGGATTAAATTTAGTATTAGGGTTCTGGTTCGGGTTAGTGTTAGGGTTCCTTTTCAGGTTCGGTTTCGCTTTCGGGTATGGGTTCAGGTTAGGGTTCGGATTTGGGTTCGGGTTCGGTTCGGTTTAGTGATCGGGTTCGGGTTAGGGTTTTATATTTCTTAAAGAGACAACTTATTAATTATAGAGACACATATTTTGTCCCTATGCTGAAACAGGACACACACGTGACATGCATCCTTCTTCTCTGTTCAACTTACTTCCACACAAAACTTTTTTAACATTACAGAAAGCAGAATCAATTCTTGTTATCTATTTCTCATAATTCTATTAAACAAAGCTTTTGAGCAGTTGACAAATTATATGCATCCATTTTCTTATGAAAATTTCAGCAGTTCCACAAACAATTTGTAGAATAAGCTTTCTCTATAAGAAATGTAAGTAGACTACAAATTGGTTGTGGAACTGCTGAACTTTTCAGATTCTGTATATAAAAAGGATTTTAACTTCACATACCCCAGAACAAAATTCATAGTTCTGCTGAACTTTACAAATTCCTTACAAACAAAGGGTTTTTGGTTTACATACAACAAACACGCTTAGCATCTCTTTTATAAACTTTTTAGCTATATACATACTAAGTGCATCATTCGGCTCTCCTTATCATGTTCTTCATATTCAATGGTTTGTGGCATCACATATAGCCCAGAAAAATTCCTTGTCTTCAACCTAACATATTCCTTATATACAAAATGTTTTTAACAGAATATACCGTAGAAACACCTTATCTTGTAATTTTTGTATTGGAGTTGTTCTGAAGAGTATTTTAAAAATCTTTGTATATAAATTTATGAAAAGTTAAGCAAAAGAATGCATCTAATTTGTCTACTGCTCAAAAGCTTTGTTTAATAGAACCATGACAAGTAGAAAACAAGAATTGATTCTGGTTTCTGTAATCTTAAAAAGATTTGTGTGTAAGTTAGTTGAACAGAGAAGGATGCATCTCACTTGTGTGTCTTGTTTCATAATCTATGTAGTTAATAAGCTATCCCTATCTCTATGAGAAATATAAGTAGACTACAAAATGTAATGCTATAATGCTTTCTTTCTAAGCATTCAATATAAGGAATATAATATGTAGAAAACAAGTAGTTTAAGTAAAGTTAGGGATTTTTTGTCAAAAGTATGATGAGAGAAATCATGCACATCAAGTGTGTCAGTAATTAATAAGCTTTATCTATAAGAAATATAAGTAGACTACAAATTGTTTGTGGAACTGCTGAACTTTTCAGATTATTTATATTAAAAATATTTGGGTTTGGTTTCGGTTTCGGTTTCGGGATCACGTTCGAGTTCAGGTTCGCGTTTTAGAGTTAGGATTCGGGGTTGGGTTAGGGTTAGGGTTAGGGTCCGGGTCTGGGTTCGAGTTAGGGTTTGGGTTCAGGTTAGGGTTAGGGTTTGGGTTCTGGTTCTGGTTCTGGTTTGGGATTGGGTTCTGGTTCTGGTTCTGGTTCTGGTTTGAGTTTGGATTTGGGTTTGGGTTCGTGTTCGTGTTCGTTTTCGGGTTCGGGTTCGTGTTAGTGTTACGGTTAGGTTTAGGGTTAGGTTTTGTGTTTGTGTTTGGGTTTGGGTTCTGGTTAGTGTTCAGGTTCACGTTCGGGGTAGTGTTCGCTTTAGGGTTCACTTTAGGATTAGGA
Organism: Phrynocephalus vlangalii; assembly: GCA_037367305.1. NCBI lineage: Eukaryota > Metazoa > Chordata > Lepidosauria > Squamata > Agamidae > Phrynocephalus > Phrynocephalus vlangalii. Next base: position 356,139 of record JAWVWN010003163.1, on the reverse strand, counting down.
TTAGGATTCAGGTTCATGTTCGGGTTCGGGTTCAGGTTAGGGTTTGGGTTTGGGTTTGGGTTTGGGTTTGGGTTCTGGTTCAGGTTCAGGTTCAGGTTCAGGTTCAGGGTAGTGTTCACGTTAGGATTAAAGTTAGGATTAGGGTTCTGGTTCGGGTTAATGTTAGGGTTACTTTTCAGGTTCTGTTGTGTTCGGTTTCGGGTTTGGGTTCAGGTTAGGATTTGGGTTCGGGTTCGGGTTAGTGTTAGGGTTTGGGTTTGGGTTTTATATTTCTTAAAGAGACAGCTTATTAATTATAAAGACACATATTTTGTCCGTATGCTGAAACAGGACACACACGTGACATGCATCCTTCTTCTCTGTTCAACTTACTTCCACACAAAACTTTTGAACATTACAGAAAGCAGAATCAATTCTTGTTATCTATTTCTCATAATTCTATTAAACAAAGCTTTTGAGCAGTTGACAAATTATATGCATCCATTTGCTTATGAAAATTTCAGCAGTTCCACAATCATTTTGTGGAATAAGCTTTCTCTATAAGAAATATAAGTAGACTACAAATTGGTTGTGGACCTGCTGAACTTTTCAGATTCTGTATATAAAAACTATTTTAACTTCACAGACACCAGAACAAAATGCATAGTTCTGCTGAACTTTAAAAATTCCTTACAAACAAAGGCGTTTTAGTTTACATAAAACAAACACGCTTAGCATCTCTTTTATAAACTTTTTAGGTATATAAATACTAGTTGCATCATTCGGCTCTCCTTTTCATGTTCTTCATATTCAATGGTTTTTGGCATCACTTATAGCCCAGAAAAATTCCTTGTCTTCAACCTAACATATTCCTTATATACAAAATGTTTATAACAGAATATACCGTAGAAACACCTTATCTTGTAATTTTTGTATTGGAGTTGTTCTGAAGAATATTTTAAAAATCTTTGTATATAAAGTATATGAAAAGTTAAGCAAAAGAATGCATCTAATTTGTCTACTGCTCAAAAGCTTTGTTTAATAGAACCATGACAAGTAGAAAACAGATCTGTGTGGAAGTAAGTTGAACAGAGAAGGATGCATCTCACGTGTGTGTCTTGTTTCATGATTCATGTAGTTAATAAGCTATCCCTATCCCTATGAGAAATATAAGTAGACTACAAAATGTAATGCTATAATGCTTTCTTTCTAAGCCTTCAATATAAGGAATATAATATGTAGAAGACAAGTAGTTTAAGTAAAGTTAGGGATTTTTTGTCAAAAGTATGATGAGAGAAATCATGGACATCAAGTGTGTCTGTAATTAATAAGCTTTATCTATAAGAAATATAAGTAGACTACAAATTGTTTGTGGAACTGCTGAACTTTTCAGATTATTTATATTAAAAGGGTTTGGGTTTGGTTTTCGGTTTCGGTTTCGGTTTCGGGTTCGGGTTCAGGTTCGAGTTCAGGTTCGCGTTTTACGATTAGGATTCGGGTTTGGGTTAGGGTTAGGGTTCGGGTTCGGGTTCAGGTTTGGGTTTGAGTTTGGGTTTGGTTTTGGTTTAGCGTTAGGGTTAGGGTCCGGGTCCGGGTTCGAGTTAGGGTTTGGGTTCAGGTTAGGGTTAGGGTCAGGGTTAGGGTCAGGGTCAGGGTTAGGGTTAGGGTTCGGGTTCGGGTTCGGGTTCGGGTTCGGGTTCGGGTTCGGGTTCGGGTTCGGGTTCGGGTTCGGGTTAGGGTTCGGGTTAGGGTTCGGGTTCGGGTTCGGGTTCGGGTTCGGGTTCGGGTTCGGGTTCGGGTTCGGGTTCGGGTTAGGGTTAGGGTTAGGGTTAGGGTTAGGGTTAGGGTTAGGGTTTGGGTTTGGGTTTGGGTTCTGGTTCAGGTTCGGTTTCGGTTTCGGGTTGGGGTTCAGGTTAGGGTTCGGATTTGGGTTCGGGTTCGGGTTTGGGGTAGTATTAGGGTTCGGGTTTGGGTTTTATATTTCTTAAAGAGACAGCTTATTAATTATAGAGATACTTGATGTCCTATACATATCATATTATTTTGTCCTTATACTGAAACAGGGCACACACGTGACATGCATCCTTCTTCTCTGTTCAACTTACTTCGACACAAAACTTTTTAACATTACAGAAAGCAGAATCAATTCTTGTTATCTATTTCTCATAATTCTATTAAACAAAGCTTTTGAGCAGTTGACAAATTATATGCATCCATTTGCTTATGAAAATTTCAGCAGTTCCACAATCAATTTGTAGAATAAGCTTTCTCTATAAGAAATATAAGTAGACTACAAATTGGTTAACTGCTGAACTTTTCAGATTCTGTATATAAAAACGATTTTTACTTCACATACACCAGAACAAAATGCATAGTTCTGCTGAACTTTAAAAATTCCTTACAAACAAAGGCGTTTTGGTTTACATTCAACAAACACGCTTAGCATCTCTTTTATAAACTTTTTAGGTATATAAATACTAGGTGCATCATTTGGCTCTCCTTTTCATGTTCTTCATATTCAATGATTTTTGGCATCACTTATAGCCCAGAAAAATTCCTTGTCTTCAACCTAACATACTCCTTATATACATAATGTTTTTAACAGAATATACCGTAGAAACACCTTATCTTGTAATTTTTGTATTGGAGTTGTTCTGAAGAGTATTTTAAAAATCTTTGTATATAAATTACATGAAAAGTTAAGCAAAAGAATGCATCTAATTTGTCTACTGCTCAAAAGCTTTGTTTAATAGAACCATGACAAGTAGAAAACAGATTTGTGTGGAAGTAAGTTGAACAGAGAAGGATGCATCTCACGTGTGTGTCTTGTTTCATGATTCATGTAGTTAATAACCTATCCCTATCTATATGAGAAATATAAGTATACTACAAAATGTAATGCTATAATGCTTTCTTTCTAAGCCTTCAATATAAGGAATATAATATGTAGAAGACAAGTAGTTTAATTAAAGAGGCATGTTTTCTCAAAAGTATGATGAGAGAAATCATGGACATCAAGTGTGTCTATAATTAATAAGCTTTATCTATAAGAAATATAAGTAGACTACAAATTGTTTGTGGAACTGCTGAACTTTTCAAATTATTTATATTAAAAGGGTTTGGGTTTGGTTTCGGTTTCGGTTTCGGTTTCAGGTTCGAGTTCAGGTTCGCGTTTTAGGGTTAGGATGCAGGTTTGGGTTTGGGTTCGGGTTTGGGTTCGGGTTCAGGTTTGGGTTTGAGTTTGGGTTCGGGTTCAGGTTCAGGTTATTGTTCGCGTTCGGATTAAAGTTAGGATTAGGGTTCTGGTTCGGGTTAGTGTTAGGGTTCCTTTTCAGGTTCGGTTTCCGTTTCGGGTTTGGGTTCAGCTTAGGGTTCGGATTTGGGTTCGGGTTCGGGTTCGGGTTAGTGTTAGGGTTCGGGTTCTGATTCTTGTTTGGGTTTGGGTTCTGGTTCTGGTTCTGGTTCTGGTTTGAGTTTGGGTTTGGGTTAGGAACTGGGTCCGGGTCCGGGTTCGAGTTAGGGTTTGGATTCAGGTTAGGGTTTGGGATTGGGTTTGGGTTTGGGATCTGGTTCAGGTTCAGGTTCAGGTTAGTGTTCGCGTTCGGATTAAAGTTAGGATTAGGGTTCTGGTTCGGGTTAGTGTTAGGGTTCCTTTTCAGGTTCGGTTTCGGTTTTGGGTTTGGGTTCAGGTTAGGGTTCGGATTTGGGTTCGGATTTGGGTTCGGGTTCGGGTTTGGGTTAGTGTTAGGGTTCGGGTTCTGATTCTTGTTTGGGTTTGGGTTCTGGTTCTGGTTCTGGTTCTGGTTCTGGTTTGAGTTTGGATTTGGGTTTGGGTTCCTGTTCGTGTTCGGGCTCAGGTTCGTGTTCATGTTCGTGTTAGGGTTAGGGTTAGGGTTAGGGTTCGCGTTAGGTTTTGGGTTTGGGTTTGAGTTTGGGTTCTGGTTAGTGTTCGGGTTCATGTTCGGGGTAGTGTTCACTTTAGGGTTCACTTTAGGATTAGGGTTAGGATTCAGGTTCATGTTCGGGTTCGGGTTTGAGTTTGGGTTTAGGTTTGGGTTTGGGTATGGGTTTGGGTTCTGGTTCAGGTTCAGGTTCTGGGTAGTGTTCGCGTTAGGATTAAAGTTAGGATTAGGGTTCTGGTTCGGGTTAGTATTAGGGTTCCTTTTCAGGTTCGGTTTCGGTTTCGGGTTGGGGTTCAGGTTAGGGTTCGGATTTGGGTTCGGATTTGGATTCGGGTTCGGGTTCGGGTTAGTGTTAGGTTTTGGGTTTGGGTTTTATATTTCTTAAAGAGACAGCTTATTAATTAGAGAAACACTTGATGTCCTATACATATCATATTATTTTGTCCTTATACTGAAACAGGACACACACGTGACATGCATCCTTCTTCTCTGTTCAACTTACTTCCACACAAAACTTTTTAACATTACAGAAAGCAGAATCAAGTCTTGTTATCTATTTCTCATAATTTTATTAAAAAAAGCTTTTGAGCAGTTGACAAATTATATGCATCCATTTGCTCATGAAAATTTCAGCAGTTCCACAAACAATTTGTGGAATAAACTTTATAAGAAATATAAGTAGACTACAAATTGGTTTTGGACCTGCTGAACTTTTCAGATTCTGTATATAAAAAGGATTTTAACTTCATATACACCAGAACAAAATGCTTAGTTCTGCTGAACTTAACAAATTCCTTACAAACAAAGAGTTTTTGGTTTACATACAACAAACATCTCTTTTATAAACTTTTTAGCTATATACATACTAAGTGCATCATTCGGCTCTCCTTATCATGTTCTTCATATTCAATGGTTTTTGGCATCACATATAGCCCAGAAAAACTCCTTGTCTTCAACCTAACGTATTCCTTATATAAAAATGTTTTTAACAGAATATACCGTAGAAATACCTTATCTTATAATTTTTATATTGGAGTTGTTCTGAAGAATATTTTAAAAATCTTTGTATATAAATTATATGAAAAGTTAAGCAAAAGAATGCATCTAATTTGTCTACTGCTCAAAAGCTTTGTTTAATAGAACCATGACAAGTAGAAAACAAGAATTGATTCCGGTTTCTGTAATCTTAAAAAGATTTGTGTGGAAGTAAGTTGAACAGAGAAGGATGCATCGCACGTGTATGTCTTGTTTCATGATTGATGTAGTTAATAAGCTCTCCCTATCTCTATGAGAAATATAAGTAGACTACAAAATGTAATGCTATAATGCTTTCTTTCTAAGCCTTCAATATAAGGAATATAATATGTAGAAGACAAGTAGTTTAAGTAAAGTTAGGGATTTTTTGTCAAAAGTATGATGAGAGAAATCATGCACATCAAGTGTGTCAGTAATTAATAAGCTTTATCTATAAGAAATATAAGTAGACTACAAATTGTTTGTGGAACTGCTGAACTTTTCAGATTATTTATATTAAAAATATTTGGGTTTGGTTTCAGTTTCGGTTTTGGGATCACGTTCGAGTTCAGGTTCGCGTTTTAGGGTTAGGATTCGGGTTTGGGTCTTTATAAAGCTGTCTCTTTAAGAAATATAAAACCCAAACCCAAACCCTAACACTAACCCGAACCCGAACCCAAATCCTAACTTGAACCCAAACCCGAAACCGAACACAACAGAACCTGAAAAGGAACCCTAACCCGAACCAGAACCCTAATCCTAACTTTAATCCTAACGCGAACACTACCCTGAACCTGAACCTGAACCTGAACCAGAACCCAAACCCAAACCCAAACCCAAACCCTAACCTGAACCCGAACCCGAACATGAACCTGAATCCTAATCCTAATCCTAAAGTGAACCCTAAAGCGAACACTACCCCGAACGTGAACCTGAACACTAACCAGAACCCAAACACAAACACAAACACAAAACCTAACCCTAAACCTAACCGTAACACTAACACGAACCCGAACCCGAACACCAACCCGAACACGAACCCAAACCCAAATGCAAACTCAAACCAGAACCAGAACCAGAACCCAATCCCAAACCAGAACCAGAACCAGAACCCAAACCCAAACCCTAACCTGAACCCAAACCCTAACTCGAACCCAGACCCGGACCCTAACCCTAACCCTAACCCAAACCCGAATCCTAACTCTAAAACGCGAACCTGAACTCGAACGTGATCCCGAAACCGAAACCGAAACCAAACCCAAATATTTTTAATATAAATAATCTGAAAAGTTCAGCAGTTCCACAAACAATTTGTAGTCTACTTATATTTCTTATAGATAAAGCTTATTAATTACTGACACACTTGATGTGCATGATTTCTCTCATCATACTTTTGACAAAAAATCCCTTTTACTTTTCTACATATTATATTCCTTATATTGAATGCTTAGAAAGAAAGCATTATAGCATTACATTTTGTAGTCTGCTTATATTTCTCATAGGGATAGGGATAGCTTATTAACTACATGAATCATGAAACAAGACACACACGTGAGATGCATCCTTCTCTGTTCAACTTACTTCCACACAAATCTGTTTTCTACTTGTCATGGTTCTATTAAACAAAGCTTTTGAGCAGTAGACAAATTAGATGCATTCTTTTGCTTAACTTTTCATATACTTTATATACAAAGATTTTTAAAATATTCTTCAGAACAACTCCAATATAAAAATTACAAGACAAGGTGTTTCTACGGTATATTCTGTTATAAACATTTTGTATATAAGGAATATGTTAGGTTGAAGACAAGGAATTTTTCTGGGCTATAAGTGATGCCAAAAACCATTGACTATGAAGAACATGAAAAGGAGAGCCAAATGATGCACCTAGAATTTATATACCTAAAAAGTTTATAAAAGAGATGTTTGTTGTATGTAAACCAAAAACTCTTTGTTTGTAAGGAATTTTTAAAGTTCAGCAGAACTATGCATTTTGTTCTGGTGTATGTGAAGTTAAAATCGTTTTTATATACAGAATCTGAAAAGTTCAGCAGTTCCACAACCAATTTGTCGTCTACTTATATTTCTTATAGAGAAAGCTTATTCCACAAATTGATTGTGGGACTGCTGAAATTTTCATAAGCAAATGGATGCATATAATTTGTCAACTGCTCAAAAGCTTTGTTTAATAGAATTATGAGAAATAGATAACAAGAATTGATTCTGCTTTCTGTAATGTTAAAAAGTTTTGTGTGGAAGTAAGTTGAACATCGAAGGATGCATGTCACGTGTGTGTCCTGTTTCAGTATAAGGACAAAATAATATGATATGTATAGGACATCAAGTATCTCTATAATTAATAAGCTGTCTCTTTAAGAAATATAAAACCCAAACCCGAACCCTAACACTAACCCAAACCCGAAACCGAACCCAAATCCGAACACTACCCTGAACCCAAACCCGAAACCGAAACCGAACCTGAACCAGAACCCAAACACAAACCCAAACCCTAACCCTAACCGTAACCCTAACCCTAACCGTAACCCTAAGCCTAACCCTAACCCTAACCCTAACCCTAACCCTAACCCTAACCCGAACCCGAACCCGAACCCGAACCTGAACCCGAACCCGAACCCTAACCCGAACCCTAACCCGAACCCGAACCCGAACCCGAACCCGAACCCGAACCCTAACCCGAACCCGAACCCTAACCTGAACCCGAACCCGAACCCGAACCCGAACCCGAACCCTAACCCTAACCCTAACCCTGACCCTGACCCTAACCCTGACCCTAACCCTAACCTGAACCCAAACCCTAACACGAACCCGGACCCGGACCCTAACCCTAACGCTAAACCAAAACCAAACCCAACCTCAAAACCAAACCTGAAGCCGAACCCGAACCCTAACACTAACCCAAACCCGAATCCTAACCCTAAAACGCGAACCTGAACTCGAACCTGAACCCGAAACCGAAACCGAAACCGAAAACCAAACCCAAACCCTTTTAATATAAATAATCTGAAAAGTTCAGTTCCACAAACAATTTGTAGTCTACTTATATTTCTTATAGATAAAGCTTATTAATTACAGACACACTTGATGTCCATGATTTCTCTCATCATACTTTTGACAAAAAATCCCTAACTTTACTTAAACTACTTGTCTTCTACATATTATATTCCTTATATTGAAGGCTTAGAAAGAAAGCATTATAGCATTACATTTTGTAGTCTACTTATATTTCTCATAGGGATAGGGATAGCTTATTAACTACATGAATCATGAAACAAGACACACACGTGAGATGCATCCTTCTCTGTTCAACTTACTTCCACACAAATCTGTTTTCTACTTGTCATGGTTCTATTAAACAAAGCTTTTGAGCAGTAGACAAATTAGATGCATTCTTTTGCTTAACTTTTCATATACTTTATATACAAAGATTTTTAAAATATTCTTCAGAACAACTCCAATATAAAAATTATAAGATAAGGTGTTTCTACGGTATATTCTGTTAAAAACATTTTTATATAAGGAATATGTTAGGTTGAAGACAAGGAGTTTTTCTGGGCTATATGTGATGCCAAAAACCATTGAATATGAAGAACATAAGGAGAGCCGAATGATGCACTTAGTATGTATATAGCTAAAAAGTTTATAAAAGAGATGTTTGTTGTATGTAAACCAAAAACTCTTTGTTTGTAAGGAATTTTTAAAGTTCAGCAGAACTATGCATTTTGTTCTGGTGTATGTGAAGTTAAAATCCTTTTTATATACAGAATCTGAAAAGTTCAGTAGGTCCACAACCAATTTGTAGTCTACTTATATTTCTTATAAAGTTTATTCCACAAATTGTTTGTGGAACTGCTGAAATTTTCATGAGCAAATGGATGCATATAATTTGTCAACTGCTCAAAAGCTTTTTAAAATAAAATTATGAGAAATAGATAACAAGACTTGATTCTGCTTTCTGTAATGTTAAAAAGTTTTGTGTGGAAGTAAGTTGAACAGAGAAGAAGGATGCATGTCACGTGTGTGTCCTGTTTCAGTATAAGGACAAAATAATATGATATGTATAGGACATCAAGTGTTTCTCTAATTAATAAGCTGTCTCTTTAAGAAATATAAAACCCAAACCCAAAACCTAACACTAACCCGAACCCGAACCCGAATCCAAATCCGAACCCAAATCCGAACCTGAACCCAAACCCGAACCCGAACACAACAGAACCTGAAAAGGAACCCTAACACTAACCCGAACCAGAACCCTAATCCTAACTTTAATCCTAACGCAAACACTACCCTGAACCTGAACCTGAACCTGAACCAGAACCCAAACCCAAACCCAAACCCAAACCCAAACCTGAACCCGAACCCGAACATGAACCTGAATCCTAATCCTAATCCTAAAGTGAACCCTAAAGCGAACACTACCCCGAACGTGAACCTGAACACTAACCAGAACCCAAACCCAAACCCAAACACAAAACCTAACCCTAAACCTAACCGTAACACTAACACGAACCCGAACCCGAAAACGAACACGAACACGAACCCAAACCCAAATCCAAACTCAAACCAGAACCAGAACCAGAACCAGAATCCAATCCCAAACCAGAACCAGAACCAGAACCCAAACCCAAACCCTAACCTGAACCCAAACCCTAACTCGAACCCAGACCCGGACCCTAACCCTAACCCTAACCCAAACCCGAATCCTAACTCTAAAACGCGAACCTGAACTCGAACGTGATCCCGAAACCGAAACCGAAACCAAACCCAAATATTTTTAATATAAATAATCTGAAAAGTTCAGCAGTTCCACAAGCAATTTGTAGTCTACTTATATTTCTTATAGATAAAGCTTATTAATTACTGACACACTTGATGTGCATGATTTCTCTCATCATACTTTTTACAAAAAATCCCTAACTTAAATTACTTGTCTTCTACATTTTATATTCCTTATTTTGAAGGCTTAGAAAGAAAGCATTATAGCATTACATTTTGTAGTCTACTTATATTTCTCATAGAGATAGGGAGAGCTTATTAACTACATGAATCATGAAACAAGACACACACGTGAGATGCATCCTTCTCTGTTCAACTTACTTCCACACAAATCTGTTTTCTACTTGTCATGGTTCTATTAAACAAAGCTTTTGAGCAGTAGACAAATTAGATGCATTCTTTTGCTTAACTTTTCATATACTTTATATACAAAGATTTTTAAGATATTCTTCAGAACAACTCCAATATAAAAATTATAAGATAAGGTGTTTCTACGGTATATTCTGTTAAAAACATTTTTATATAAGGAATATGTTAGGTTGAAGACAAGGAGTTTTTCTGGGCTATATGTGATGCCAAAAACCATTGAATATGAAGAACATGATAAGGAGAGCCGAATGATGCACTTAGTATGTATATAGCTAAAAAGTTGATAAAAGAGATGTTTGTTGTATGTAAACCAAAAACTCTTTGTTTGTAAGGAATTTTTAAAGTTCAGCAGAACTATGCATTTTGTTCTGGTGTATGTGAAGTTAAAATCCTTTTTATATACAGAATCTGAAAAGTTCAGTAGGTCCACAACCAATTTGTAGTCTACTTATATTTCTTATAAAGTTTATTCCACAAATTGTTTGTGGAACTGCTGAAATTTTCATGAGCAAATGGATGCATATAATTTGTCAACTGCTCAAAAGCTTTTTTTAATAAAATTATGAGAAATAGATAACAAGACTTGATTCTGCTTTCTGTAATGTTAAAAAGTTTTGTGTGGAAGTAAGTTGAACAGAGAAGAAGGATGCATGTCACGTGTGTGTCCTGTTTCAGTATAAGGACAAAATAATATGATATGTATAGGACATCAAGTGTTTCTCTAATTAATAAGCTGTCTCTTTAAGAAATATAAAACCCAAACCCAAAACCTAACACTAACCCGAACCCGAACCCGAATCCAAATCCGAACCCAAATCCGAACCCTAACCTGAACCCCAACCCGAAACCGAACCTGAATAGGAACCCTAACACTAACCCGAACCAGAACCCTAATCCTAACTTTAATCCTAACGCGAACACTACCCTGAACCTGAACCTGAACCAGAACCCAAACCCAAACCCAAACCTAAACCCAAACTCAAACCCGAACCCGAACATGAACCTGAATCCTAACCCTAATCCTAAAGTGAACCCTAAAGTGAACACTACCCCGAACGTGAACCCGAACACTAACCAGAACCCAAACTCAAACCCAAACCCAAAACCTAACGCTAACGCTAACCCTAACCCTAACCCTAACCCTAACCCTAACACGAACATGAACACGAACCTGATCCCGAACACGAACAGGAACCCAAACCCAAATCCAAACTCAAACCAGAACCAGAACCAGAACCAGAACCAGAACCCAAACCCAAACAAGAATCAGAACCCGAACCCTAACACTAACCCGAACCCAAATCCGAACCCAAATCCGAACCCAAATCCGAACCCTAACCTGAACCCAAACCCGAAACCGAAACCGAACCTGAAAAGGAACCCTAACACTAACCCGAACCAGAACCCTAATCCTAACTTTAATCCGAACGCGAACACTAACCTGAACCTGAACCTGAACCAGATCCCAAACCCAAACCCAATCCCAAACCCTAACCTGAATCCAAACCCTAACTCGAACCCGGACCCGGACCCGGTTCCTAACCCAAATCCAAACTCAAACCAGAACCAGAACCAGAACCAGAACCCAAACCCAAACAAGAATCAGAACCCGAACCCTAACACTAACCCGAACCCGAACCCGAACCCAAATCCGAACCCAAATCCGAACCCTAACCTGAACCCAAACCCGAAACCGAAACCGAACCTGAAAAGGAACCCTAACACTAACCTGAACCAGAACCCTAATCCTAACTTTAATCCGAACACGAACAATAACCTGAACCTGAACCCGAACCCAAACTCAAACCCAAACTTGAACCCGAACCCAAACCCGAACCCAAACCCAAACCTGCATCCTAACCCTAAAACGCGAACCTGAACTCGAACCTGAAACCGAAACCGAAACCGAAACCAAACCCAAACCCTTTTAATATAAATAATTTGAAAAGTTCAGCAATTCCACAAACAATTTGTAGTCTACTTATATTTCTTATAGATAAAGCTTATTAATTACAGACACACTTGATGTACATGATTTCTCTCATACTTTTGAGAAAAGATGCCTAATTAAACTACTTTTCTTCTACATATTATATTCCTTATATTGAAGGCTTAGGAAGAAAGCATTATAGCATTACATTTTGTAGTATACTTATATTTCTCATATAGATAGGGATAGCTTATTAACTACATGAATCATGAAACAAGACACACACGTGAGATGCATCCTTCTCTGTTCAACTTACTTCCACACAAATCTGTTTTCTACTTGTCATGGTTCTATTAAACAAAGCTTTTGAGCAGTAGACAAATTAGATGCATTCTTTTGCTTAACTTTTCATATACTTTATATACAATGATTTTTAAAATATTCTTCAGAACAACTCCAATATAAAAATTACAAGACAAGGTGTTTCTACGGTATATTCTGTTATAAACATTTTTGTATATAAGGAATATGTTAGGTTGAAGACAAGGAATTTTTCTGGGCTATAAGTGATGCCAAAAACCATTGAATATGAAGAACATGAAAAGGAGAGCCAAATGATGCACCTAGTATTTATATACCTAAAAAGTTTATAAAAGAGATGCTAAGCGTGTTTGTTGTATGTAAACCAAGACGCCTTTGTTTGTAAGGAATTTGTAAAGTTCAGCAGAACTATGCATTTTGTTCTGGTGTATGTGAAGTTAAAATCGTTTTATTATACAGAATCTGAAAAGTTCGGCAGTTAACCAATTTGTAGTCTACTTATATTTTTTATAGAGAAAGCTTATTCTACAAATTGATTGTGGAACTGCTGAAATTTTCATAAGCAAATGGATGCATATAATTTGTCAACTGCTCAAAAGCTTTGTTTAATAGAATTATGAGAAATAGATAACAAGAATTGATTCTGCTTTCTGTAATGTTCAAAAGTTTTGTGTGGAAGTAAGTTGAACATAGAAGAAGGATGCATGTCACGTGTGTGTCCTGTTTCAGTAAAAGGACAAAATAATATATGTATAGGACATCAAGTGTCTCTCTAATTAATAAGCTGTCTCTTTAAGAAATATAAAACCCAAACCCAAAACCTAACACTAACCCGAACCCGAACCCGAATCCAAATCCGAACCCAAATCCGAACCCTAACCTGAACCCCAACCCGAAACCGAAACCGAACCTGAATAGGAACCCTAACACTAACCCGAACCAGAACCCTAATCCTAACTTTAATCCGAACGCGAACACTAACCTGAACCTGAACCTGAACCAGATCCCAAACCCAAACCCAAACCCAAACCCTAACCTGAATCCAAACCCTAACTCGAACCCGGACCCGGACCCGGTTCCTAACCCAAATCCAAACTCAAACCAGAACCAGAACCAGAACCAGAACCCAAACCCAAACAAGAATCAGAACCCGAACCCTAACACTAACCCGAAGCCGAACCCGAACCCAAACCCGAACCCAAATCCGAACCTGAACCCAAACCCGAACCCGAACACAACAGAACCTGAAAAGGAACCCTAACACTAACCCGAACCAGAACCCTAATCCTAACTTTAATCCTAACGCAAACACTACCCTGAACCTGAACCTGAACCTGAACCAGAACCCAAACCCAAACCCAAACCCAAACCCTAACCTGAACCCGAACCCGAACATGAACCTGAATCCTAAGCCTAATCCTAAAGTGAACCCTAAAGCGAACACTACCCCGAACGTGAACCTGAACACTAACCAGAACCCAAACCCAAACACAAACACAAAACCTAACCCTAAACCTAACCGTAACACTAACACGAACCCGAACCCGAAAACGAACACGAACACGAACCCAAACCCAAATCCAAACTCAAACCAGAACCAGAACCAGAACCAGAACCAGAACCCAATCCCAAACCAGAACCAGAACCAGAACCCAAACCCAAACCCTAACCTGAACCCACACCCTAACACGAACCCAGACCCGGACCCTAACCCTAACCCTAACCCAAACCCGAATCCTAACTCTAAAACGCGAACCTGAACTCGAACGTGATCCCGAAACCGAAACCGAAACCAAACCCAAATATTTTTAATATAAATAATCTGAAAAGTTCAGCAGTTCCACAAACAATTTGTAGTCTACTTATATTTCTTATAGATAAAGCTTATTAATTACTGACACACTTGATGTGCATGATTTCTCTCATCATACTTTTGACAAAAAATCCCTAACTTTACTTAAACTACTTGTCTTCTACATATTATATTCCTTATATTGAAGGCTTAGAAAGAAAGCATTATAGCATTACATTTTGTAGTCTACTTATATTTCTCATAGGGATAGGGATAGCTTATTAACTACATGAATCATGAAACAAGACACACACGTGAGATGCATCCTTCTCTGTTCAACTTACTTCCACACAAATCTGTTTTCTACTTGTCATGGTTCTATTAAACAAAGCTTTTGAGCAGTAGACAAATTAGATGCATTCTTTTGCTTAACTTTTCATATACTTTATATACAAAGATTTTTAAAATATTCTTCAGAACAACTCCAATATAAAAATTATAAGATAAGGTGTTTCTACGGTATATTCTGTTAAAAACATTTTTATATAAGGAATATGTTAGGTTGAAGACAAGGAGTTTTTCTGGGCTATATGTGATTACCATTGAATATGAAGAACATGATAAGGAGAGCCGAATGATGCACTTAGTATGTATATAGCTAAAAAGTTTATAAAAGAGATGTTTGTTGTATGTAAACCAAAAACTCTTTGTTTGTAAGGAATTTTTAAAGTTCAGCAGAACTATGCATTTTGTTCTGGTGTATGTGAAGTTAAAATCCTTTTTATATACAGAATCTGAAAAGTTCAGTAGGTCCACAACCAATTTGTAGTCTACTTATATTTCTTATAAAGTTTATTCCACAAATTGTTTGTGGAACTGCTGAAATTTTCATGAGCAAATGGATGCATATAATTTGTCAACTGCTCAAAAGCTTTTTTTAATAAAATTATGAGAAATAGATAACAAGACTTGATTCTGCTTTCTGTAATGTTAAAAAGTTTTGTGTGGAAGTAAGTTGAACAGAGAAGAAGGATGCATGTCACGTGTGTGTCCTGTTTCAGTATAAGGACAAAATAATATGATATGTATAGGACATCAAGTGTTTCTCTAATTAATAAGCTGTCTCTTTAAGAAATATAAAACCCAAACCCAAAACCTAACACTAACCCGAACCCGAACCCGAATCCAAATCCGAACCCAAATCCGAACCCTAACCTGAACCCCAACCCGAAACCGAAACCGAACCTGAATAGGAACCCTAACACTAACCCGAACCAGAACCCTAATCCTAACTTTAATCCTAACGCGAACACTACCCTGAACCTGAACCTGAACCAGAACCCAAACCCAAACCCAAACCTAAACCCAAACTCAAACCCGAACCCGAACATGAACCTGAATCCTAACCCTAATCCTAAAGTGAACCCTAAAGTGAACACTACCCCGAACGTGAACCCGAACACTAACCAGAACCCAAACTCAAACCCAAACCCAAAACCTAACGCTAACGCTAACCCTAACCCTAACCCTAACCCTAACACGAACATGAACACGAACCTGAGCCCGAACACGAACAGGAACCCAAACCCAAATCCAAACTCAAACCAGAACCAGAACCAGAACCAGAACCAGAACCCAAACCCAAACAAGAATCAGAACCCGAACCCTAACACTAACCCGAACCCAAATCCGAACCCAAATCCGAACCCAAATCCGAACCCTAACCTGAACCCAAACCCGAAACCGAAACCGAACCTGAAAAGGAACCCTAACACTAACCCGAACCAGAACCCTAATCCTAACTTTAATCCGAACGCGAACACTAACCTGAACCTGAACCTGAACCAGATCCCAAACCCAAACCCAATCCCAAACCCTAACCTGAATCCAAACCCTAACTCGAACCCGGACCCGGACCCGGTTCCTAACCCAAATCCAAACTCAAACCAGAACCAGAACCAGAACCAGAACCCAAACCCAAACAAGAATCAGAACCCGAACCCTAACACTAACCCGAACCCGAACCCGAACCCAAATCCGAACCCAAATCCGAACCCTAACCTGAACCCAAACCCGAAACCGAAACCGAACCTGAAAAGGAACCCTAACACTAACCTGAACCAGAACCCTAATCCTAACTTTAATCCGAACGCGAACAATAACCTGAACCTGAACCCGAACCCAAACTCAAACCCAAACTTGAACCCGAACCCAAACCCGAACCCAAACCCAAACCTGCATCCTAACCCTAAAACGCTAACCTGAACTCGAACCTGAAACCGAAACGAAACCGAAACCAAACCAAACCTTTTAATATAAATAATTTGAAAAGTTCAGCAGTTCACAAACATTTGTAGTCTACTATATTTCTTATAGATAAAGCTTATTAATTACAGACACACTGATGTACATGATTTCTCTCATACTTTTGAGAAAAGATGCCTAATTAAACTACTTTTCTTCTACATATTATATTCCTTATATTGAAGGCTTAGGAAGAAAGCAATAGCATTACATTTTGTAGTATACTTATATTTCTCATATAGATAGGGATAGCTTATTAACTAATGAATCATGAAACAAGACACACACGTGAGATGCATCCTTCTCTGTTCAACTTACTTCCACACAAATCTGTTTTCTACTTGTCATGGTTCTATTAAACAAAGCTTTTGAGCAGTAGACAAATTAGATGCATTCTTTTGCTTAACTTTTCATATACTTTATATACAAAGATTTTTAAAATATTCTTCAGAACAACTCCAATATAAAAATTACAAGACAAGGTGTTTCTACGGTATATTCTGTTATAAACATTTTTGTATATAAGGAATATGTTAGGTTGAAGACAAGGAATTTTTCTGGGCTATAAGTGATGCCAAAAACCATTGAATATGAAGAACATGAAAAGGAGAGCCAAATGATGCACCTAGTATTTATATACCTAAAAAGTTTATAAAAGAGATGCTAAGCGTGTTTGTTGTATGTAAACCAAAACGCCTTTGTTTGTAAGCAATTTGTAAAGTTCAGCAGAACTATGCATTTTGTTCTGGTGTATGTGAAGTTAAAATCGTTTTATTATACAGAATCTGAAAAGTTCAGCAGTTAACCAATTTGTAGTCTACTTATATTTTTTATAGAGAAAGCTTATTCTACAAATTGATTGTGGAACTGCTGAAATTTTCATAAGCAAATGGATGCATATAATTTGTCAACTGCTCAAAAGCTTTGTTTAATAGAATTATGAGAAATAGATAACAAGAATTGATTCTGCTTTCTGTAATGTTCAAAAGTTTTGTGTGGAAGTAAGTTGAACATAGAAGAAGGATGCATGTCACGTGTGTGTCCTGTTTCAGTATAAGGACAAAATAATATGATATGTATAGGACATCAAGTGTTTCTCTAATTAATAAACTGTCTCTTTAAGAAATATAAAACCCAAACCCAAAACCTAACACTAACCCGAACCCGACCCCGAATCCAAATCCGAACCCAAATCCGAACCCTAACCTGAACCCCAACCCGAAACCGAAACCGAACCTGAATAGGAACCCTAACACTAACCCGAACCAGAACCCTAATCCTAACTTTAATCCGAACGCGAACACTAACCTGAACCTGAACCTGAACCAGATCCCAAACCCAAACCCAAACCCAAACCCTAACCTGAATCCAAACCCTAACTCGAACCCGGACCCGGACCCGGTTCCTAACCCAAATCCAAACTCAAACCAGAACCAGAACCAGAACCAGAACCCAAACCCAAACAAGAATCAGAACCCGAACCCTAACACTAACCCGAACCCGAACCCGAACCCAAACCTGAACCCAAATCCGAACCTGAACTCAAACCCGAACCCGAACACAACAGAACCTGAAAAGGAACCCTAATACTAACCCGAACCAGAACCCTAATCCTAACTTTAATCCTAACGCGAACACTACCCTGAACCTGAACCTGAACCTGAACCAGAACCCAAACCCAAACCCAAACCCAAACCCAAACCCTAACCTGAACCCGAACCCGAACATGAACCTGAATCCTAAGCCTAATCCTAAAGTGAACCCTAAAGCGAACACTACCCCGAACGTGAACCTGAACACTAAC
Organism: Phrynocephalus vlangalii; assembly: GCA_037367305.1. Classification (NCBI taxonomy): domain Eukaryota; kingdom Metazoa; phylum Chordata; class Lepidosauria; order Squamata; family Agamidae; genus Phrynocephalus; species Phrynocephalus vlangalii. The sequence continues at coordinate 337,930 of JAWVWN010003163.1, read as the reverse complement.
CAGAACCCAAACCCAAACACAAACACAAAACCTAACCCTAAACCTAACCGTAACACTAACACGAACCCGAACCCGAAAACGAAAACGAACACGAACCCAAACCCAAATCCAAACTCAAACCAGAACCAGAACCAGAACCAGAACCCAATCCCAAACCAGAACCAGAACCAGAACCGAAACCCAAACCCTAACCTGAACCCAAACCCTAACTCGAACCCAGACCCGGACCCTAACCCTAACCCTAACCCAAACCCGAATCCTAACTCTAGAACGCGAACCTGAACTCGAACGTGATCCCGAAACCGAAACCGAAACCAAACCCAAATATTTTTAATATAAATAATCTGAAAAGTTCAGCAGTTCCACAAGCAATTTGTAGTCTACTTATATTTCTTATAGATAAAGCTTATTAATTACTGACACACTTGATGTGCATGATTTCTCTCATCATACTTTTGACAAAAAATCCCTAACTTAAATTACTTGTATTCTACATATTATATTCCTTATTTTGAAGGCTTAGAAAGAAAGCATTATAGCATTACATTTTGTAGTCTACTTATATTTCTCATAGAGATAGGGAGAGCTTATTAACTACATGAATCATGAAACAAGACACACACGTGAGATGCATCCTTCTCTGTTCAACTTACTTCCACACAAATCTTTTTAAGATTACAGAAACCGGAATCAATTCTTGTTTTCTACTTGTCATGGTTCTATTAAACAAAGCTTTTGAGCAGTAGACAAATTAGATGCATTCTTTTGCTTAACTTTTCATATAATTTATATACAAAGATTTTTAAAATATTCTTCAGAACAACTCCAATATAAAAATTATAAGATAAGGTGTTTCTACGGTATATTCTGTTAAAAACATTTTTATATAAGGAATATGTTAGGTTGAAGACAAGGAGTTTTTCTGGGCTATATGTGATGCCAAAAACCATTGAATATGAAGATCATGATAAGGAGAGCCGAGTGATGCACTTAGTATGTATATAGCTAAAAAGTTTATAAAAGAGATGTTTGTTGTATGTAAACCAAAAACTCTTTGTTTGTAAGGAATTTGTTAAGTTCAGCAGAACTATGCATTTTGTTCTGGTGTATGTGAAGTTAAAATCCTTTTTATATACAGAATCTGAAAAGTTCAGTAGGTCCACAACCAATTTGTAGTCTACTTATATTTCTTATAAAGTTTATTCCACAAATTGTTTGTGGAACTGCTGAAATTTTCATGAGCAAATGGATGCATATAATTTGTCAACTGCTCAAAAGCTTTTTTAAATAAAATTATGAGAAATAGATAACAAGACTTGATTCTGCTTTCTGTAATGTTAAAAAGTTTTGTGTGGAAGTAAGTTGAACAGAGAAGAAGGATGCATGTCACGTGTGTGTCCTGTTTCAGTATAAGGACAAAATAATATGATATGTATAGGACATCAAGTGTTTCTCTAATTAATAAGCTGTCTCTTTAAGAAATATAAAACCCAAACCCAAAACCTAACACTAACCCGAACCCGAACCCGAATTCAAATCCGAACCCAAATCCGAACCCTAACCTGAACCCCAACCCGAAACCGAAACCGAACCTGAATAGGAACCCTAACACTAACCCGAACCAGAACCCTAATCCTAACTTTAATCCGAACGCGAACACTAACCTGAACCTGAACCTGAACCAGATCCCAAACCCAAACCCAAACCCAAACCCTAACCTGAATCCAAACCCTAACTCGAACCCGGACCCGGACCCGGTTCCTAACCCAAATCCAAACTCAAACCAGAACCAGAACCAGAACCAGAACCCAAACCCAAACAAGAATCAGAACCCGAACCCTAACACTAACCCGAAGCCGAACCCGAACCCAAACCCGAACCCAAATCCGAACCTGAACCCAAACCCGAACCCGAACACAACAGAACCTGAAAAGGAACCCTAACACTAACCCGAACCAGAACCCTAATCCTAACTTTAATCCTAACGCAAACACTACCCTGAACCTGAACCTGAACCTGAACCAGAACCCAAACCCAAACCCAAACCCAAACCCTAACCTGAACCCGAACCCGAACATGAACCTGAATCCTAAGCCTAATCCTAAAGTGAACCCTAAAGCGAACACTACCCCGAACGTGAACCTGAACACTAACCAGAACCCAAACCCAAACACAAACACAAAACCTAACCCTAAACCTAACCGTAACACTAACACGAACCCGAACCCGAAAACGAACACGAACACGAACCCAAACCCAAATCCAAACTCAAACCAGAACCAGAACCAGAACCAGAACCAGAACCAGAACCAGAACCAGAACCCAATCCCAAACCAGAACCAGAACCAGAACCCAAACCCAAACCCTAACCTGAACCCACACCCTAACACGAACCCAGACCCGGACCCTAACCCTAACCCTAACCCAAACCCGAATCCTAACTCTAAAACGCGAACCTGAACTCGAACGTGATCCCGAAACCGAAACCGAAACCAAACCCAAATATTTTTAATATAAATAATCTGAAAAGTTCAGCAGTTCCACAAACAATTTGTAGTCTACTTATATTTCTTATAGATAAAGCTTATTAATTACTGACACACTTGATGTGCATGATTTCTCTCATCATACTTTTGACAAAAAATCCCTAACTTTACTTAAACTACTTGTCTTCTACATATTATATTCCTTATATTGAAGGCTTAGAAAGAAAGCATTATAGCATTACATTTTGTAGTCTACTTATATTTCTCATAGGGATAGGGATAGCTTATTAACTACATGAATCATGAAACAAGACACACACGTGAGATGCATCCTTCTCTGTTCAACTTACTTCCACACAAATCTGTTTTCTACTTGTCATGGTTCTATTAAACAAAGCTTTTGAGCAGTAGACAAATTAGATGCATTCTTTTGCTTAACTTTTCATATACTTTATATACAAAGATTTTTAAAATATTCTTCAGAACAACTCCAATATAAAAATTATAAGATAAGGTGTTTCTACGGTATATTCTGTTAAAAACATTTTTATATAAGGAATATGTTAGGTTGAAGACAAGGAGTTTTTCTGGGCTATATGTGATTACCATTGAATATGAAGAACATGATAAGGAGAGCCGAATGATGCACTTAGTATGTATATAGCTAAAAAGTTTATAAAAGAGATGTTTGTTGTATGTAAACCGAAAACTCTTTGTTTGTAAGGAATTTTTAAAGTTCAGCAGAACTATGCATTTTGTTCTGGTGTATGTGAAGTTAAAATCCTTTTTATATACAGAATCTGAAAAGTTCAGTAGGTCCACAACCAATTTGTAGTCTACTTATATTTCTTATAAAGTTTATTCCACAAATTGTTTGTGGAACTGCTGAAATTTTCATGAGCAAATGGATGCATATAATTTGTCAACTGCTCAAAAGCTTTTTAAAATAAAATTATGAGAAATAGATAACAAGACTTGATTCTGCTTTCTGTAATGTTAAAAAGTTTTGTGTGGAAGTAAGTTGAACAGAGAAGAAGGATGCATGTCACGTGTGTGTCCTGTTTCAGTATAAGGACAAAATAATATGATATGTATAGGACATCAAGTGTTTCTCTAATTAATAAGCTGTCTCTTTAAGAAATATAAAACCCAAACCCAAAACCTAACACTAACCCGAACCCGAACCCGAATCCAAATCCGAACCCAAATCCGAACCCTAACCTGAACCCCAACCCGAAACCGAAACCGAACCTGAATAGGAACCCTAACACTAACCCGAACCAGAACCCTAATCCTAACTTTAATCCGAACGCGAACACTAACCTGAACCTGAACCTGAACCAGATCCCAAACCCAAACCCAAACCCAAACCCTAACCTGAATCCAAACCCTAACTCGAACCCGGACCCGGACCCGGTTCCTAACCCAAATCCAAACTCAAACCAGAACCGGAACCAGAACCAGAACCCAAACCCAAACAAGAATCAGAACCCGAACCCTAACACTAACCCGAACCCGAACCCGAACCCAAACCCGAACCCAAATCCGAACCTGAACCCAAACCCGAACCCGAACACAACAGAACCTGAAAAGGAACCCTAACACTAACCCGAACCAGAACCCTAATCCTAACTTTAATCCTAACGCAAACACTACCCTGAACCTGAAACTGAACATGAACCAGAACCCAAACCCAAACCCAAACCCAAACCCTAACCTGAACCCGAACCCGAACATGAACCTGAATCCTAAGCCTAATTCTAAAGTGAACCCTAAAGCGAACACTACCCCGAACGTGAACCTGAACACTAACCAGAACCCAAACCCAAACCCAAACACAAAACCTAACCCTAAACCTAACCGTAACACTAACACGAACCCGAACCCGAAAACGAACACGAACACGAACCCAAACCCAAATCCAAACTCAAACCAGAACCAGAACCAGAACCAGAACCAGAACCAGAACCCAATCCCAAACCAGAACCAGAACCAGAACCCAAACCCAAACCCTAACCTGAACCCACACCCTAACACGAACCCAGACCCGGACCCTAACCCTAACCCTAACCCAAACCCGAATCCTAACTCTAAAACGCGAACCTGAACACGAACGTGATCCCGAAACCGAAACCGAAACCAAACCCAAATATTTTTAATATAAATAATCTGAAAAGTTCAGCAGTTCCACAAACAATTTGTAGTCTACTTATATTTCTTATAGATAAAGCTTATTATACTGACACACTTGATGTGCATGATTTCTCTCATCATACTTTTGACAAAAAATCCCTAACTTTACTTAAACTACTTGTTTTCTACATATTATATTCCTTATATTGAAGGCTTAGAAAGAAAGCATTATAGCATTACATTTTGTAGCCTACTTATATTTCTCATAGGGATAGGGATAGCTTATTAACTACATGAATCATGAAACAAGACACACACGTGAGATGCATCCTTCTCTGTTCAACTTACTTCCACACAAATCTGTTTTCTACTTGTCATGGTTCTATTAAACAAAGCTTTTGAGCAGTAGACAAATTAGATGCATTCTTTTGCCTAACTTTTTTTAAATTTATATACAAAGATTTTTAAAATACTCTTCAGAACAACTCCAATACAAAAATTACAAGATAAGGTGTTTCTACGGTATATTCTGTTAAAAACATTATGTATATAAGGAGTATGTTAGGTTGAAGACGAATTTTTTGGGCTATATGTGATGCCACAAACAATTGAATATGAAGAACATGCTCAGGAGAGCCGAATGATGCACAGTATGTATATAGCTAAAAAGTTTATAAAAGAGATGCTAAGCGTGTTTGTTGTATGTAAACCAAAAATCCTTTATTTGTAAGGAATTTGTAAAGTTCAGCAGAACTATGCATTTTGTTCTGGTGTATGTGAAGTTAAAATCCTTTTTATATACAGAATCTGAAAAGTTCAGCAGTTCCACAACCAATTTGTAGTCTACTTATATTTCTTATAGAGAAAGCTTATTCCACAAATTGTTTGTGGAACTGCTGAAATTTTCATAAGAAAATGGATGCATATAATTTGTCAACTGCTCAAAAGGTTTGTTTAATAGAATTATGAGAAATAGATAACAAGAATTGATTCTGCTTTCTGTAATGTTCAAAAGTTTTGTGTGGAAGTAAGTTGAACAGAGAAGAAGGATGCATGTCACGTGTGTGTCCTGTTTCAGCATAGAGACAAAATATGTGTCTCTATAATTAATAAGCTGTCTCTTTAAGAAATATAAAACCCAAACCCAAAACCTAACACTAACCCGAACCCGAACCCGAACCCAAATCCGAACCCAAATCCGAACCCTAACCTATACCCCAACCCGAAACCGAAACCGAACCTGAAAAGGAACCCTAATACTAACCCGAACCAGAACCCTAATCCTAACTTTAATCCTAACGCGAACACTACCCTGAACCTGAACCTGAACCAGAACCCAAACCCAAACCCAAACCTAAACCCAAACTCAAACCCGAACCCGAACATGAACCTGAATCCTAACCCTAATCCTAAAGTGAACCCTAAAGTGAACACTACCCCGAACGTGAACCCGAACACTAACCAGAACCCAAACTCAAACCCAAACCCAAAACCTAACGCTAACCCTAACCCTAACCCTAACACGAACATGAACACGAACCTGAGCCCGAACACGAACAGGAACCCAAACCCAAATCCAAACTCAAACCAGAACCAGAACCAGAACCAGAACCAGAACCCAAACCCAAACAAGAATCAGAACCCGAACCCTAACACTAACCCGAACCCAAATCCGAACCCAAATCCGAACCCAAATCCGAACCCTAACCTGAACCCAAACCCGAAACCGAAACCGAACCTGAAAAGGAACCCTAACACTAACCCGAACCAGAACCCTAATCCTAACTTTAATCCGAACGCGAACACTAACCTGAACCTGAACCTGAACCAGATCCCAAACCCAAACCCAATCCCAAACCCTAACCTGAATCCAAACCCTAACTCGAACCCGGACCCGGACCCGGTTCCTAACCCAAATCCAAACTCAAACCAGAACCAGAACCAGAACCAGAACCCAAACCCAAACAAGAATCAGAACCCGAACCCTAACACTAACCGAACCCGAACCCGAACCAAATCCGAACCAAATCCGAACCCTAACCTGAACCAAACCCGAAACCGAAACCGAACCTGAAAAGGAACCCTAACACTAACCTGAACCAGAACCCTAATCCTAACTTTAATCCGAACGCGAACAATAACCTGAACCTGAACCCGAACCCAAACTCAAACCCAAACTTGAACCCGAACCCAAACCCGAACCCAAACCCAAACCTGCATCCTAACCCTAAAACGCGAACCTGAACTCGAACCTGAAACCGAAACCGAAACCGAAACCAAACCCAAAACCCTTTTAATATAAATAATTTGAAAAGTTCAGCAGTTCCACAAACAATTTTGTAGTCTACTTATATTTCTTATAGATAAAGCTTATTAATTACAGACACACTTGATGTACATGATTTCTCTCATACTTTTGAGAAAAGATGCCTAATTAAACTACTTTTCTTCTACATATTATATTCCTTATATTGAAGGCTTAGGAAGAAAGCATTATAGCATTACATTTTGTAGTATACTTATATTTCTCATATAGATAGGGATAGCTTATTAACTACATGAATCATGAAACAAGACACACACGTGAGATGCATCCTTCTCTGTTCAACTTACTTCCACACAAATCTGTTTTCTACTTGTCATGGTTCTATTAAACAAAGCTTTTGAGCAGTAGACAAATTAGATGCATTCTTTTGCTTAACTTTTCATATACTTTATATACAATGATTTTTAAAATATTCTTCAGAACAACTCCAATATAAAAATTACAAGACAAGGTGTTTCTACGGTATATTCTGTTATAAACATTTTTGTATATAAGGAATATGTTAGGTTGAAGACAAGGAATTTTTCTGGGCTATAAGTGATGCCAAAAACCATTGAATATGAAGAACATGAAAAGGAGAGCCAAATGATGCACCTAGTATTTATATACCTAAAAAGTTTATAAAAGAGATGCTAAGCGTGTTTGTTGTATGTAAACCAAAACGCCTTTGTTTGTAAGGAATTTGTAAAGTTCAGCAGAACTATGCATTTTGTTCTGGTGTATGTGAAGTTAAAATCGTTTTATTATACAGAATCTGAAAAGTTCAGCAGTTAACCAATTTGTAGTCTACTTATATTTTTTATAAAGCTTATTCTACAAATTGATTGTGGAACTGCTGAAATTTTCATAAGCAAATGGATGCATATAATTTGTCAACTGCTCAAAAGCTTTGTTTAATAGAATTATGAGAAATAGATAACAAGAATTGATTCTGCTTTCTGTAATGTTCAAAAGTTTTGTGTGGAAGTAAGTTGAACATAGAAGAAGGATGCATGTCACGTGTATGTCCTGTTTCAGTATAAGGACAAAATAATATGATATGTATAGGACATCAAGTGTTTCTCTAATTAATAAACTGTCTCTTTAAGAAATATAAAACCCAAACCCAAAACCTAACAGTAACCCGAACCCGACCCCGAATCCAAATCCGAACCCAAATCCGAACCCTAACCTGAACCCCAACCCGAAACCGAAACCGAACCTGAATAGGAACCCTAACACTAACCCGAACCAGAACCCTAATCCTAACTTTAATCCGAACGCGAACACTAACCTGAACCTGAACCTGAACCAGATCCCAAACCCAAACCCAAACCCAAACCCTAACCTGAATCCAAACCCTAACTCGAACCCGGACCCGGACCCGGTTCCTAACCCAAATCCAAACTCAAACCAGAACCAGAACCAGAACCAGAACCCAAACCCAAACAAGAATCAGAACCCGAACCCTAACACTAACCCGAACCCGAACCCGAATCCAAACCTGAACCCAAATCCGAACCTGAACTCAAACCCGAACCCGAACACAACAGAACCTGAAAAGGAACCCTAATACTAACCCGAACCAGAACCCTAATCCTAACTTTAATCCTAACGCGAACACTACCCTGAACCTGAACCTGAACCTGAACCAGAACCCAAACCCAAACCCAAACCCAAACCCAAACCCAAACCCTAACCTGAACCCGAACATGAACCTGAATCCTAACCCTAATCCTAAAGTGAGCCCTAAAGCGAACACTACCCCGAACGTGAACCTGAACACTAACCAGAACCCAAACCCAAACACAAACACAAAACCTAACCCTAAACCTAACCGTAACACTAACACGAACCCGAACCCGAAAACGAACACGAACACGAACCCAAACCCAAATCCAAACTCAAACCAGAACCAGAACCAGAACCAGAACCCAATCCCAAACCAGAACCAGAACCAGAACCGAAACCCAAACCCTAACCTGAACCCAAACCCTAACTCGAACCCAGACCCGGACCCTAACCCTAACCCTAACCCAAACCCGAATCCTAACTCTAGAACGCGAACCTGAACTCGAACGTGATCCCGAAACCGAAACCGAAACCAAACCCAAATATTTTTAATATAAATAATCTGAAAAGTTCAGCAGTTCCACAAGCAATTTGTAGTCTACTTATATTTCTTATAGATAAAGCTTATTAATTACTGACACACTTGATTTGCATGATTTCTCTCATCATACTTTTGACAAAAAATCCCTAACTTAAATTACTTGTATTCTACATATTATATTCCTTATTTTGAAGGCTTAGAAAGAAAGCATTATAGCATTACATTTTGTAGTCTACTTATATTTCTCATAGAGATAGGGAGAGCTTATTAACTACATGAATCATGAAACAAGACACACACGTGAGATGCATCCTTCTCTGTTCAACTTACTTCCACACAAATCTTTTTAAGATTACAGAAACCGGAATCAATTCTTGTTTTCTACTTGTCATGGTTCTATTAAACAAAGCTTTTGAGCAGTAGACAAATTAGATGCATTCTTTTGCTTAACTTTTCATATAATTTATATACAAAGATTTTTAAAATATTCTTCAGAACAACTCCAATATAAAAATTATAAGATAAGGTGTTTCTACGGTATATTCTGTTAAAAACATTTTTATATAAGGAATATGTTAGGTTGAAGACAAGGAGTTTTTCTGGGCTATATGTGATGCCAAAAACCATTGAATATGAAGAACATGATAAGGAGAGCCGAATGATGCACTTAGTATGTATATAGCTAAAAAGTTTATAAAAGAGATGTTTGTTGTATGTAAACCAAAAACTCTTTGTTTGTAAGGAATTTTTAAAGTTCAGCAGAACTATGCATTTTGTTCTGGTGTATGTGAAGTTAAAATCCTTTTTATATACAGAATCTGAAAAGTTCAGTAGGTCCACAACCAATTTGTAGTCTACTTATATTTCTTATAAAGTTTATTCCACAAATTGTTTGTGGAACTGCTGAAATTTTCATGAGCAAATGGATGCATATAATTTGTCAACTGCTCTAAAGCTTTTTTAAATAAAATTATGAGAAATAGATAACAAGACTTGATTCTGCTTTCTGTAATGTTAAAAAGTTTTGTGTGGAAGTAAGTTGAACAGAGAAGAAGGATGCATGTCACGTGTGTGTCCTGTTTCAGTATAAGGACAAAATAATATGATATGTATAGGACATCAAGTGTTTCTCTAATTAATAAGCTGTCTCTTTAAGAAATATAAAACCCAAACCCAAAACCTAACACTAACCCGAACCCGAACCCGAATTCAAATCCGAACCCAAATCCGAACCCTAACCTGAACCCCAACCCGAAACCGAAACCGAACCTGAATAGGAACCCTAACACTAACCCGAACCAGAACCCTAATCCTAACTTTAATCCGAACGCGAACACTAACCTGAACCTGAACCTGAACCAGATCCCAAACCCAAACCCAAACCCAAACCCTAACCTGAATCCAAACCCTAACTCGAACCCGGACCCGGACCCGGTTCCTAACCCAAATCCAAACTCAAACCAGAACCAGAACCAGAACCCAAACCCAAACAAGAATCAGAACCCGAACCCTAACACTAACCCGAAGCCGAACCCGAACCCAAACCCCAACCCAAAACCTAACCAGAACCCAAACCCGAACCCGAACACAACAGAACCTGAAAAGGAACCCTAACACTAACCCGAACCAGAACCCTAATCCTAACTTTAATCCTAACGCAAACACTACCCTGAACCTGAACCTGAACCTGAACCAGAACCCAAACCCAAACCCAAACCCAAACCCTAACCTGAACCCGAACCCGAACATGAACCTGAATCCTAAGCCTAATCCTAAAGAGAACCCTAAAGCGAAAAACTACCCGAACGTGAACCTGAACACTAACCAGAACCCAAACCCAAACACAAACACAAAACCTAACCCTAAACCTAACCGTAACACTAAAACGAACCCGAACCCGAAAACGAACACGAACACGAACCCAAACCCAAATCCAAACTCAAACCAGAACCAGAACCAGAACCAGAACCCAATCCCAAACCAGAACCAGAACCAGAACCCAAACCCAAACCCTAACCTGAACCCACACCCTAACACGAACCCAGACCCGGACCCTAACCCTAACCCTAACCCAAACCCGAATCCTAACTCTAAAACGCGAACCTGAACTCGAACGTGATCCCGAAACCGAAACCGAAACCAAACCCAAATATTTTTAATATAAATAATCTGAAAAGTTCAGCAGTTCCACAAACAATTTGTAGTCTACTTATATTTCTTATAGATAAAGCTTATTAATTACTGACACACTTGATGTGCATGATTTCTCTCATCATACTTTTGACAAAAAATCCCTAACTTTACTTAAACTACTTGTCTTCTACATATTATATTCCTTATATTGAAGGCTTAGAAAGAAAGCATTATAGCATTACATTTTGTAGTCTACTTATATTTCTCATAGGGATAGGGATAGCTTATTAACTACATGAATCATGAAACAAGACACACACGTGAGATGCATCCTTCTCTGTTCAACTTACTTCCACACAAATCTGTTTTCTACTTGTCATGGTTCTATTAAACAAAGCTTTTGAGCAGTAGACAAATTAGATGCATTCTTTTGCTTAACTTTTCATATACTTTATATACAAAGATTTTTAAAATATTCTTCAGAACAACTCCAATATAAAAATTATAAGATAAGGTGTTTCTACGGTATATTCTGTTAAAAACATTTTTATATAAGTTATATGTTAGGTTGTAGACAAGGAGTTTTTCTGGGCTATAAGTGATGCCAAAAACCATTGAATATGAAGAACATGATAAGGAGAGCCGAATGATGCACTTAGTATGTATATAGCTAAAAAGTTATAAAAGAGATGTTTGTTGTATGTAAACCAAAAACTCTTTGTTTGTAAGGAATTTTTAAAGTTCAGCAGAACTATGCATTTTGTTCTGGTGTATGTGAAGTTAAAATCCTTTTTATATACAGAATCTGAAAAGTTCAGTAGGTCACAACCAATTTGTAGTCTACTTATATTTCTTATAAAAGTTTATTCCACAAATTGTTTGTGGAACTGCTGAAATTTTCATGAGCAAATGGATGCATATAATTTGTCAACTGCTCAAAAGCTTTTTTAATAAAATTATGAGAAATAGATAACAAGACTTGATTCTGCTTTCTGTAATGTTAAAAAGTTTTGTGTGGAAGTAAGTTGAACAGAGAAGGGGGGGGGGGGGGGGGGGGGGGGGGGGGGGGGGGGGGGGGAAACAACCTGAAAAGGAACCCTAACACTAACCCGAACCAGAACCCTAATCCTAACTTTAATCCTAACGCAAACACTACCCTGAACCTGAAACTGAACTGAACCAGAACCCAAACCCAAACCCAAACCCAAACCTAACCTGAACCCGAACCCGAACATGAACCTGAATCCTAAGCCTAATTCTAAAGTGAACCCTAAGCGAACACTACCCGAACGTGAACCTGAACACTAACCAGAACCCAAACCCAAACACAAACACAAAACCTAACCCTAAACCTAACCGTAACACTAAACGAACCCGAACCCGAAAACGAACACGAACACGAACCCAAACCCAAATCCAAACTCAAACCAGACCAGAACCAGAACCAGAACCAGAACCCAATCCAAACCAGAACCAGAACCAGAACCCAAACCCAAACCTAACCTGAACCCACCCTAACACGAACCCAGACCCGGACCCTAACCCTAACCCTAACCCAAACCCGAATCCTAACTCTAAAACGCGAACCTGAACTCGAACGTGATCCCGAAACCGAAACCGAAACCAAACCCAAATATTTTTAATATAAATAATCTGAAAAGTTCAGCAGTTCCACAAACAATTTGTAGTCTACTTATATTTCTTATAGATAAAGCTTATTATACTGACACACTTGATGTGCATGATTTCTCTCATCATACTTTTGACAAAAAATCCCTAACTTTACTTAAACTACTTGTTTTCTACATATTATATTCCTTATTTTGAAGGCTTAGAAAGAAAGCATTATAGCATTACATTTTGTAGTCTACTTATATTTCTCATAGAGATAGGGAGAGCTTATTAACTACATGAATCATGAAACAAGACACACACGTGAGATGCATCCTTCTCTGTTCAACTTACTTCCAAAACAAGATCATTGTTTTCTACTTGTCATGGTTCTATTAAACAAAGCTTTTGAGCAGTAGACAAATTAGATGCATTCTTTTGCTTAACTTTTCATATAATTTATATACAAAGATTTTTAAAATATTCTTCAGAACAACTCCAATATAAAAATTATAAGATAAGGTGTTTATACGGTATATTCTGTTAAAAACATTTTTATATATAGGAATATGTTAGGTTGAAGACAAGGAGTTTTTCTGGGCTATATGTGATGCCAAAAACCATTGAATATGAAGAACATGATAAGGAGAGCCGAATGATGCACTTAGTATGTATATAGCTAAAAAGTTATAAAAGAGATGTTTGTTGTATGTAAACCAAAAACTCTTTGTTTGTAAGGAATTTTTAAAGTTCAGCAGAACTATGCATTTTGTTCTGGTGTATGTGAAGTTAAAATCCTTTTTATATACAGAATCTGAAAAGTTCAGTAGGTCCACAACCAATTTGTAGTCTACTTATATTTCTTATAAAGTTTATTCCACAAATTGTTTGTGGAACTGCTGAAATTTTCATGAGCAAATGGATGCATATAATTTGTCAACTGCTCTAAAGCTTTTTTAAATAAAATTATGAGAAATAGATAACAAGACTTGATTCTGCTTTCTGTAATGTTAAAAAGTTTTGTGTGGAAGTAAGTTGAACAGAGAAGAAGGATGCATGTCACGTGTGTGTCCTGTTTCAGTATAAGGACAAAATAATATGATATGTATAGGACATCAAGTGTTTCTCTAATTAATAAGCTGTCTCTTTAAGAAATATAAAACCCAAACCCAAAACCTAACACTAACCCGAACCCGAACCCGAATTCAAATCCGAACCCAAATCCGAACCCTAACCTGAACCCCAACCCGAAACCGAAACCGAACCTGAATAGGAACCCTAACACTAACCCGAACCAGAACCCTAATCCTAACTTTAATCCGAACGCGAACACTAACCTGAACCTGAACCTGAACCAGATCCCAAACCCAAACCCAAACCCAAACCCTAACCTGAATCCAAACCCTAACTCGAACCCGGACCCGGACCCGGTTCCTAACCCAAATCCAAACTCAAACCAGAACCAGAACCAGAACCCAAACCCAAACAAGAATCAGAACCCGAACCCTAACACTAACCCGAAGCCGAACCCGAACCCAAACCCGAACCCAAATCCGAACCTGAACCCAAACCCGAACCCGAACACAACAGAACCTGAAAAGGAACCCTAACACTAACCCGAACCAGAACCCTAATCCTAACTTTAATCCTAACGCAAACACTACCCTGAACCTGAACCTGAACCTGAACCAGAACCCAAACCCAAACCCAAACCCAAACCCAAACCCTAACCTGAACCCGAACCCGAACATGAACCTGAATCCTAAGCCTAATCCTAAAGTGAACCCTAAAGCGAACACTACCCCGAACGTGAACCTGAACACTAACCAGAACCCAAACCCAAACACAAACACAAAACCTAACCCTAAACCTAACCGTAACACTAAAACGAACCCGAACCCGAAAACGAACACGAACACGAACCCAAACCCAAATCCAAACTCAAACCAGAACCAGAACCAGAACCAGAACCCAATCCCAAACCAGAACCAGAACCAGAACCCAAACCCAAACCCTAACCTGAACCCACACCCTAACACGAACCCAGACCCGGACCCTAACCCTAACCCTAACCCAAACCCGAATCCTAACTCTAAAACGCGAACCTGAACTCGAACGTGATCCCGAAACCGAAACCGAAACCAAACCCAAATATTTTTAATATAAATAATCTGAAAAGTTCAGCAGTTCCACAAACAATTTGTAGTCTACTTATATTTCTTATAGATAAAGCTTATTAATTACTGACACACTTGATGTGCATGATTTCTCTCATCATACTTTTGACAAAAAATCCCTAACTTTACTTAAACTACTTGTCTTCTACATATTATATTCCTTATATTGAAGGCTTAGAAAGAAAGCATTATAGCATTACATTTTGTAGTCTACTTATATTTCTCATAGGGATAGGGATAGCTTATTAACTACATGAATCATGAAACAAGGCACACACGTGAGATGCATCCTTCTCTGTTCAACTTACTTCCACACAAATCTGTTTTCTACTTGTCATGGTTCTATTAAACAAAGCTTTTGAGCAGTAGACAAATTAGATGCATTCTTTTGCTTAACTTTTCATATACTTTATATACAAAGATTTTTAAAATATTCTTCAGAACAACTCCAATATAAAAATTATAAGATAAGGTGTTTCTACGATATATTCTGTTAAAAACATTTTTATATAAGGAATATGTTAGGTTGAAGACAAGGAGTTTTTCTGGGCTATATGTGATGCCACAAACAATTGAATATGAAGAACATGCTCAGGAGAGCCGAATGATGCACAGTATGTATATAGCTAAAAAGTTTATAAAAGAGATGCTAAGCGTGTTTGTTGTATGTAAACCAAAAATCCTTTGTTTGTAAGGAATTTGTAAAGTTCAGCAGAACTATGCATTTTGTTCTGGTGTATGTGAAGTTAAAATCCTTTTTATATACAGAATCTGAAAAGTTCAGCAGTTCCACAACCAATTTGTAGTCTACTTATATTTCTTATAGAGAAAGCTTATTCCACAAATTGTTTGTGGAACTGCTGAAATTTTCATAAGAAAATGGATGCATATAATTTGTCAACTGCTCAAAAGGTTTGTTTAATAGAATTATGAGAAATAGATAACAAGAATTGATTCTGCTTTCTGTAATGTTCAAAAGTTTTGTGTGGAAGTAAGTTGAACAGAGAAGAAGGATGCATGTCACGTGTGTGTCCTGTTTCAGCATAGAGACAAAATATGTGTCTCTATAATTAATAAGCTGTCTCTTTAAGAAATATAAAACCCAAACCCGAACCCTAACACTAACTCGAACCTGAACCCGAACCCAAATCCGAACCCTAACCTGAACCCAATCCCGAAACCGAACAGAACCTGAAAAGGAACCCTAACACTAACCCGAACCAGAACCCTAATCCTAACTTTAATCCTAATGCGAACACTACCCTGAACCTGAACCTGAACCAGAACCCAAACCCAAACCCAAACCCAAACCCAAACCTGAACCCGAACCCGAACATGAACCTGAATCCTAAACCTAATCCTAAAGTGAACCCTAAAGCGAACACTTCCCCGAACGTGAACCCGAACCCGAACCCAAACCCAAATCCAAACTCAAACCAGAACCAGAACCCAATCCCAAACAAGAACCAGAACCAGAACCCAAACCCAAATCCTAACCTGAACCCAAACCCTAACTCGAACCCAGACCTGGACCCTAACCCAAACCCTAACCCAAACCCGAATCCTAACTCTAAAACGCGAACCTGAACTCGAACGTGAACCCGAAACCGAAACCGAAACCAAACCCAAACCCTTTTAATATAAATAATCTGAAAAGTTCAGCAGTTCCACAAACAATTTGTAGTCTACTTATATTTCTTATAGATAAAGCTTATTATACTGACACACTTGATGTGCATGATTTCTCTCATCATACTTTTGACAAAAAATCCCTAACTTTACTTAAACTACTTGTTTTCTACATATTATATTCCTTATTTTGAAGGCTTAGAAAGAAAGCATTATAGCATTACATTTTGTAGTCTACTTATATTTCTCATAGAGATAGGGAGAGCTTATTAACTACATGAATCATGAAACAAGACACACACGTGAGATGCATCCTTCTCTGTTCAACTTACTTCCACACAAATCTTTTTAAGATTACAGAAACCGGAATCAATTCTTGTTTTCTACTTGTCATGGTTCTATTAAACAAAGCTTTTGAGCAGTAGACAAATTAGATGCATTCTTTTGCTTAACTTTTCATATAATTTATATACAAAGATTTTTAAAATATTCTTCAGAACAACTCCAATATAAAAATTATAAGATAAGGTGTTTCTACGGTATATTCTGTTAAAAACATTTTTATATAAGGAATATGTTAGGTTGAAGACAAGGAGTTTTTCTGGGCTATATGTGATGCCAAAAACCATTGAATATGAAGAACATGATAAGGAGAGCCGAATGATGCACTTAGTATGTATATAGCTAAAAAGTTTATAAAAGAGATGTTTGTTGTATGTAAACCAAAAACTCTTTGTTTGTAAGGAATTTTTAAAGTTCAGCAGAACTATGCATTTTGTTCTGGTGTATGTGAAGTTAAAATCCTTTTTATATACAGAATCTGAAAAGTTCAGTAGGTCCACAACCAATTTGTAGTCTACTTATATTTCTTATAAAGTTTATTCCACAAATTGTTTGTGGAACTGCTGAAATTTTCATGAGCAAATGGATGCATATAATTTGTCAACTGCTCTAAAGCTTTTTTAAATAAAATTATGAGAAATAGATAACAAGACTTGATTCTGCTTTCTGTAATGTTAAAAAGTTTTGTGTGGAAGTAAGTTGAACAGAGAAGAAGGATGCATGTCACGTGTGTGTCCTGTTTCAGTATAAGGACAAAATAATATGATATGTATAGGACATCAAGTGTTTCTCTAATTAATAAGCTGTCTCTTTAAGAAATATAAAACCCAAACCCAAAACCTAACACTAACCCGAACCCGAACCCGAATTCAAATCCGAACCCAAATCCGAACCCTAACCTGAACCCCAACCCGAAACCGAAACCGAACCTGAATAGGAACCCTAACACTAACCCGAACCAGAACCCTAATCCTAACTTTAATCCGAACGCGAACACTAACCTGAACCTGAACCTGAACCAGATCCCAAACCCAAACCCAAACCCAAACCCTAACCTGAATCCAAACCCTAACTCGAACCCGGACCCGGACCCGGTTCCTAACCCAAATCCAAACTCAAACCAGAACCAGAACCAGAACCCAAACCCAAACAAGAATCAGAACCCGAACCCTAACACTAACCCGAAGCCGAACCCGAACCCAAACCCGAACCCAAATCCGAACCTGAACCCAAACCCGAACCCGAACACAACAGAACCTGAAAAGGAACCCTAACACTAACCCGAACCAGAACCCTAATCCTAACTTTAATCCTAACGCAAACACTACCCTGAACCTGAACCTGAACCTGAACCAGAACCCAAACCCAAACCCAAACCCAAACCCTAACCTGAACCCGAACCCGAACATGAACCTGAATCCTAAGCCTAATCCTAAAGTGAACCCTAAAGCGAACACTACACCGAACGTGAACCTGAACACTAACCAGAACCCAAACCCAAACACAAACACAAAACCTAACCCTAAACCTAACCGTAACACTAAAACGAACCCGAACCCGAAAACGAACACGAACACGAACCCAAACCCAAATCCAAACTCAAACCAGAACCAGAACCAGAACCAGAACCCAATCCCAAACCAGAACCAGAACCAGAACCCAAACCCAAACCCTAACCTGAACCCACACCCTAACACGAACCCAGACCCGGACCCTAACCCTAACCCTAACCCAAACCCGAATCCTAACTCTAAAACGCGAACCTGAACTCGAACGTGATCCCGAAACCGAAACCGAAACCAAACCCAAATATTTTTAATATAAATAATCTGAAAAGTTCAGCAGTTCCACAAACAATTTGTAGTCTACTTATATTTCTTATAGATAAAGCTTATTAATTACTGACACACTTGATGTGCATGATTTCTCTCATCATACTTTTGACAAAAAATCCCTAACTTTACTTAAACTACTTGTCTTCTACATATTATATTCCTTATATTGAAGGCTTAGAAAGAAAGCATTATAGCATTACATTTTGTAGTCTACTTATATTTCTCATAGGGATAGGGATAGCTTATTAACTACATGAATCATGAAACAAGGCACACACGTGAGATGCATCCTTCTCTGTTCAACTTACTTCCACACAAATCTGTTTTCTACTTGTCATGGTTCTATTAAACAAAGCTTTTGAGCAGTAGACAAATTAGATGCATTCTTTTGCTTAACTTTTCATATACTTTATATACAAAGATTTTTAAAATATTCTTCAGAACAACTCCAATATAAAAATTATAAGATAAGGTGTTTCTACGATATATTCTGTTAAAAACATTTTTATATAAGGAATATGTTAGGTTGAAGACAAGGAGTTTTTCTGGGCTATATGTGATGCCACAAACAATTGAATATGAAGAACATGCTCAGGAGAGCCGAATGATGCACAGTATGTATATAGCTAAAAAGTTTATAAAAGAGATGCTAAGCGTGTTTGTTGTATGTAAACCAAAAATCCTTTGTTTGTAAGGAATTTGTAAAGTTCAGCAGAACTATGCATTTTGTTCTGGTGTATGTGAAGTTAAAATCCTTTTTATATACAGAATCTGAAAAGTTCAGCAGTTCCACAACCAATTTGTAGTCTACTTATATTTCTTATAGAGAAAGCTTATTCCACAAATTGTTTGTGGAACTGCTGAAATTTTCATAAGAAAATGGATGCATATAATTTGTCAACTGCTCAAAAGGTTTGTTTAATAGAATTATGAGAAATAGATAACAAGAATTGATTCTGCTTTCTGTAATGTTCAAAAGTTTTGTGTGGAAGTAAGTTGAACAGAGAAGAAGGATGCATGTCACGTGTGTGTCCTGTTTCAGCATAGAGACAAAATATGTGTCTCTATAATTAATAAGCTGTCTCTTTAAGAAATATAAAACCCAAACCCGAACCCTAACACTAACTCGAACCTGAACCCGAACCCAAATCCGAACCCTAACCTGAACCCAATCCCGAAACCGAACAGAACCTGAAAAGGAACCCTAACACTAACCCGAACCAGAACCCTAATCCTAACTTTAATCCTAATGCGAACACTACCCTGAACCTGAACCTGAACCAGAACCCAAACCCAAACCCAAACCCAAACCCAAACCTGAACCCGAACCCGAACATGAACCTGAATCCTAAACCTAATCCTAAAGTGAACCCTAAAGCGAACACTTCCCCGAACGTGAACCCGAACCCGAACCCAAACCCAAATCCAAACTCAAACCAGAACCAGAACCCAATCCCAAACAAGAACCAGAACCAGAACCCAAACCCAAATCCTAACCTGAACCCAAACCCTAACTCGAACCCAGACCTGGACCCTAACCCAAACCCTAACCCAAACCCGAATCCTAACTCTAAAACGCGAACCTGAACTCGAACGTGAACCCGAAACCGAAACCGAAACCAAACCCAAACCCTTTTAATATAAATAATCTGAAAAGTTCAGCAGTTCCACAAACAATTTGGAGTCTACTTATATTTCTTATAGATAAAGCTTATTAATTACTGACACACTTGATCTGCATGATTTCTCTCATACTTTTGACAAAAAATCCCTAACATTACTTAAACTACTTGTCTTCTACATATTATATTCCTTATATTGAATGCTTAGAAAGAAAGCATTATAGCATTACATTTTGTAGTCTACTTATATTTCTCATAGAGATAGGGAGAGCTTATTAACTACATGAATCATGAAACAAGACACACACGTGAGATGCATCCTTCTCTGTTCAACTTACTTCCACACAAATCTTTTTAAGATTACAGAAACCGGAATCAATTCTTGTTTTCTACTTGTCATGGTTCTATTAAACAAAGCTTTTGAGCAGTAGACAAATTAGATGCATTCTTTTGCTTAACTTTTCATATAATTTATATACAAAGATTTTTAAAATATTCTTCAGAACAACTCCAATATAAAAATTATAAGACAAGGTGTTTCTACGGTATATTCTGTTAAAAACATTTTTATATAAGGAATATGTTAGGTTGAAGACAAGGAGTTTTTCTGGGCTATATGCCAAAAACCATTGAATATGAAGAACATGATAAGGAGAGCCGAATGATGCACTTAGTATGTATATAGCTAAAAAGTTTATAAAAGAGATGTTTGTTGTATGTAAACCAAAAACTCTTTGTTTGTAAGGAATTTGTTAAGTTCAGCAGAACTATGCATTTTGTTCTGGTGTATGTGAAGTTAAAATCCTTTTTATATACAGAATCTGAAAAGTTCAGCAGGTCCAAAACCAATTTGTAGTCTACTTATATTTCTTATAAAGTTTATTCCACAAATTGTTTGTGGAACTGCTGAAATTTTCATGAGCAAATGGATGCATATAATTTGTCAACTGCTCAAAAGCTTTTTTTAATAAAATTATGAGAAATAGATAACAAGACTTGATTCTGCTTTCTGTAATGTTAAAAAGTTTTGTGTGGAAGTAAGTTGAACAGAGAAGAAGGATGCATGTCACGTGTGCGTCCTGTTTCAGTATAAGGACAAAATAATATGATATGTATAGGACATCAAGTGTTTCTCTAATTAATAAGCTGTCTCTTTAAGAAATATAAAACCCAAACCCAAAACCTAACACTAACCCGAACCCGAACCCGAACCCAAATCCGAACCCAAATCCGAACCCTAACCTATACCCCAACCCGAAACCGAAACCGAACCTGAAAAGGAACCCTAATACTAACCCGAACCAGAACCCTAATCCTAACTTTAATCCTAACGCGAACACTACCCTGAACCTGAACCTGAACCAGAACCCAAACCCAAACCCAAACCTAAACCCAAACTCAAACCCGAACCCGAACATGAACCTGAATCCTAACCCTAATCCTAAAGTGAACCCTAAAGTGAACACTACCCCGAACGTGAACCCGAACACTAACCAGAACCCAAACTCAAACCCAAACCCAAAACCTAACGCTAACGCTAACCCTAACCCTAACCCTAACCCTAACACGAACATGAACACGAACCTGAGCCCGAACACGAACAGGAACCCAAACCCAAATCCAAACTCAAACCAGAACCAGAACCAGAACCAGAACCAGAACCCAAACCCAAACAAGAATCAGAACCCGAACCCTAACACTAACCCGAACCCAAATCCGAACCCAAATCCGAACCCAAATCCGAACCCTAACCTGAACCCAAACCCGAAACCGAAACCGAACCTGAAAAGGAACCCTAACACTAACCCGAACCAGAACCCTAATCCTAACTTTAATCCGAACGCGAACACTAACCTGAACCTGAACCTGAACCAGATCCCAAACCCAAACCCAATCCCAAACCCTAACCTGAATCCAAACCCTAACTCGAACCCGGACCCGGACCCGGTTCCTAACCCAAATCCAAACTCAAACCAGAACCAGAACCAGAACCAGAACCCAAACCCAAACAAGAATCAGAACCCGAACCCTAACACTAACCCGAACCCGAACCCGAACCCAAATCCGAACCCAAATCCGAACCCTAACCTGAACCCAAACCCGAAACCGAAACCGAACCTGAAAAGGAACCCTAACACTAACCTGAACCAGAACCCTAATCCTAACTTTAATCCGAACGCGAACAATAACCTGAACCTGAACCCGAACCCAAACTCAAACCCAAACTTGAACCCGAACCCAAACCCGAACCCAAACCCAAACCTGCATCCTAACCCTAAAACGCGAACCTGAACTCGAACCTGAAACCGAAACTGAAACCGCAAATTGTTTGTGGAACTGCTGAAATTTTCATAAGAAAATGGATGCATATAATTTGTCAACTGCTCAAAAGGTTTGTTTAATAGAATTATGAGAAATAGATAACAAGAATTGATTCTGCTTTCTGTAATGTTCAAAAGTTTTGTGTGGAAGTAAGTTGAACAGAGAAGAAGGATGCATGTCACGTGTGTGTCCTGTTTCAGCATAGAGACAAAATATGTGTCTCTATAATTAATAAGCTGTCTCTTTAAGAAATATAAAACCCAAACCCAAAACCTAACACTAACCCGAACCCGAACCCGAACCCAAATCCGAACCCAAATCCGAACCCTAACCTATACCCCAACCCGAAACCGAAACCGAACCTGAAAAGGAACCCTAACACTAACCTGAACCAGAACCCTAATCCTAACTTTAATCCGAACGCGAACAATAACCTGAACCTGAACCCGAACCCAAACTCAAACCCAAACTTGAACCCGAACCCAAACCCGAACCCAAACCCAAACCTGCATCCTAACCCTAAAACGCGAACCTGAACTCGAACCTGAAACCGAAACCGAAACCGAAACCAAACCCAAACCCTTTTAATATAAATAATTTGAAAAGTTCAGCAGTTCCACAAACAATTTGTAGTCTACTTATATTTCTTATAGATAAAGCTTATTAATTACAGACACACTTGATGTACATGATTTCTCTCATACTTTTGAGAAAAGATGCCTAATTAAACTACTTTTCTTCTACATATTATATTCCTTATATTGAAGGCTTAGGAAGAAAGCATTATAGCATTACATTTTGTAGTATACTTATATTTCTCATATAGATAGGGATAGCTTATTAACTACATGAATCATGAAACAAGACACACACGTGAGATGCATCCTTCTCTGTTCAACTTACTTCCACACAAATCTGTTTTCTACTTGTCATGGTTCTATTAAACAAAGCTTTTGAGCAGTAGACAAATTAGATGCATTCTTTTGCTTAACTTTTCATATACTTTATATACAATGATTTTTAAAATATTCTTCAGAACAACTCCAATATAAAAATTACAAGACAAGGTGTTTCTACGGTATATTCTGTTATAAACATTTTTGTATATAAGGAATATGTTAGGTTGAAGACAAGGAATTTTTCTGGGCTATAAGTGATGCCAAAAACCATTGAATATGAAGAACATGAAAAGGAGAGCCAAATGATGCACCTAGTATTTATAT
Organism: Phrynocephalus vlangalii; assembly: GCA_037367305.1. Classification (NCBI taxonomy): domain Eukaryota; kingdom Metazoa; phylum Chordata; class Lepidosauria; order Squamata; family Agamidae; genus Phrynocephalus; species Phrynocephalus vlangalii. The sequence goes on along the minus strand of JAWVWN010003163.1, from coordinate 313,999 downwards.
ACCTAAAAAGTTTATAAAAGAGATGCTAAGCGTGTTTGTTGTATGTAAACCAAAACGCCTTTGTTTGTAAGGAATTTGTAAAGTTCAGCAGAACTATGCATTTTGTTCTGGTGTATGTGAAGTTAAAATCGTTTTATTATACAGAATCTGAAAAGTTCAGCAGTTAACCAATTTGTAGTCTACTTATATTTTTTATAAAGCTTATTCTACAAATTGATTGTGGAACTGCTGAAATTTTCATAAGCAAATGGATGCATATAATTTGTCAACTGCTCAAAAGCTTTGTTTAATAGAATTATGAGAAATAGATAACAAGAATTGATTCTGCTTTCTGTAATGTTCAAAAGTTTTGTGTGGAAGTAAGTTGAACATAGAAGAAGGATGCATGTCACGTGTATGTCCTGTTTCAGTATGACAAAATAATATGATATGTATAGGACATCAAGTGTTTCTCTAATTAATAAACTGTCTCTTTAAGAAATATAAAACCCAAACCCAAAACCTAACACTAACCCGAACCCGACCCCGAATCCAAATCCGAACCCAAATCCGAACCCTAACCTGAACCCCAACCCGAAACCGAAACCGAACCTGAATAGGAACCCTAACACTAACCCGAACCAGAACCCTAATCCTAACTTTAATCCGAACGCGAACACTAACCTGAACCTGAACCTGAACCAGATCCCAAACCCAAACCCAAACCCAAACCCTAACCTGAATCCAAACCCTAACTCGAACCCGGACCCGGACCCGGTTCCTAACCCAAATCCAAACTCAAACCAGAACCAGAACCAGAACCAGAACCCAAACCCAAACAAGAATCAGAACCCGAACCCTAACACTAACCCGAACCCGAACCCGAACCCAAACCTGAACCCAAATCCGAACCTGAACTCAAACCCGAACCCGAACACAACAGAACCTGAAAAGGAACCCTAACACTAACCCGAACCAGAACCCTAATCCTAACTTTAATCCTAACGCAAACACTACCCTGAACCTGAACCTGAACCTGAACCAGAACCCAAACCCAAACCCAAACCCAAACCCAAACCCTAACCTGAACCCGAACCCGAACATGAACCTGAATCCTAAGCCTAATCCTAAAGTGAACCCTAAAGCGAACACTACCCCGAACGTGAACCTGAACACTAACCAGAACCCAAACCCAAACACAAACACAAAACCTAACCCTAAACCTAACCGTAACACTAACACGAACCCGAACCCGAAAACGAACACGAACACGAACCCAAACCCAAATCCAAACTCAAACCAGAACCAGAACCAGAACCAGAACCCAATCCCAAACCAGAACCAGAACCAGAACCGAAACCCAAACCCTAACCTGAACCCAAACCCTAACTCGAACCCAGACCCGGACCCTAACCCTAACCCTAACCCAAACCCGAATCCTAACTCTAGAACGCGAACCTGAACTCGAACGTGAACCCGAAACCGAAACCGAAACCAAACCCAAATATTTTTAATATAAATAATCTGAAAAGTTCAGCAGTTCCACAAGCAATTTGTAGTCTACTTATATTTCTTATAGATAAAGCTTATTAATTACTGACACACTTGATTTGCATGATTTCTCTCATCATACTTTTGACAAAAAATCCCTAACTTAAATTACTTGTATTCTACATATTATATTCCTTATTTTGAAGGCTTAGAAAGAAAGCATTATAGCATTACATTTTGTAGTCTACTTATATTTCTCATAGAGATAGGGAGAGCTTATTAACTACATGAATCATGAAACAAGACACACACGTGAGATGCATCCTTCTCTGTTCAACTTACTTCCACACAAATCTTTTTAAGATTACAGAAACCGGAATCAATTCTTGTTTTCTACTTGTCATGGTTCTATTAAACAAAGCTTTTGAGCAGTAGACAAATTAGATGCATTCTTTTGCTTAACTTTTCATATAATTTATATACAAAGATTTTTAAAATATTCTTCAGAACAACTCCAATATAAAAATTATAAGATAAGGTGTTTCTACGGTATATTCTGTTAAAAACATTTTTATATAAGGAATATGTTAGGTTGAAGACAAGGAGTTTTTCTGGGCTATATGTGATGCCAAAAACCATTGAATATGAAGAACATGATAAGGAGAGCCGAATGATGCACTTAGTATGTATATAGCTAAAAAGTTTATAAAAAGAGATGTTTGTTGTATGTAAACCAAAAACTCTTTGTTTGTAAGGAATTTTTAAAGTTCAGCAGAACTATGCATTTTGTTCTGGTGTATGTGAAGTTAAAATCCTTTTTATATACAGAATCTGAAAAGTTCAGTAGGTCCACAACCAATTTGTAGTCTACTTATATTTCTTATAAAGTTTATTCCACAAATTGTTTGTGGAACTGCTGAAATTTTCATGAGCAAATGGATGCATATAATTTGTCAACTGCTCTAAAGCTTTTTTAAATAAAATTATGAGAAATAGATAACAAGACTTGATTCTGCTTTCTGTAATGTTAAAAAGTTTTGTGTGGAAGTAAGTTGAACAGAGAAGAAGGATGCATGTCACGTGTGTGTCCTGTTTCAGTATAAGGACAAAATAATATGATATGTATAGGACATCAAGTGTTTCTCTAATTAATAAGCTGTCTCTTTAAGAAATATAAAACCCAAACCCAAAACCTAACACTAACCCGAACCCGAACCCGAATTCAAATCCGAACCCAAATCCGAACCCTAACCTGAACCCCAACCCGAAACCGAAACCGAACCTGAATAGGAACCCTAACACTAACCCGAACCAGAACCCTAATCCTAACTTTAATCCGAACGCGAACACTAACCTGAACCTGAACCTGAACCAGATCCCAAACCCAAACCCAAACCCAAACCCTAACCTGAATCCAAACCCTAACTCGAACCCGGACCCGGACCCGGTTCCTAACCCAAATCCAAACTCAAACCAGAACCAGAACCAGAACCCAAACCCAAACAAGAATCAGAACCCGAACCCTAACACTAACCCGAAGCCGAACCCGAACCCAAACCCGAACCCAAATCCGAACCTGAACCCAAACCCGAACCCGAACACAACAGAACCTGAAAAGGAACCCTAACACTAACCCGAACCAGAACCCTAATCCTAACTTTAATCCTAACGCAAACACTACCCTGAACCTGAACCTGAACCTGAACCAGAACCCAAACCCAAACCCAAACCCAAACCCTAACCTGAACCCGAACCCGAACATGAACCTGAATCCTAAGCCTAATCCTAAAGTGAACCCTAAAGCGAACACTACCCCGAACGTGAACCTGAACACTAACCAGAACCCAAACCCAAACACAAACACAAAACCTAACCCTAAACCTAACCGTAACACTAAAACGAACCCGAACCCGAAAACGAACACGAACACGAACCCAAACCCAAATCCAAACTCAAACCAGAACCAGAACCAGAACCAGAACCCAATCCCAAACCAGAACCAGAACCAGAACCCAAACCCAAACCCTAACCTGAACCCACACCCTAACACGAACCCAGACCCGGACCCTAACCCTAACCCTAACCCAAACCCGAATCCTAACTCTAAAAACGCGAACCTGAACTCGAACGTGATCCCGAAACCGAAACCGAAACCAAACCCAAATATTTTTAATATAAATAATCTGAAAAGTTCAGCAGTTCCACAAACAATTTGTAGTCTACTTATATTTCTTATAGATAAAGCTTATTAATTACTGACACACTTGATGTGCATGATTTCTCTCATCATACTTTTGACAAAAAATCCCTAACTTTACTTAAACTACTTGTCTTCTACATATTATATTCCTTATATTGAAGGCTTAGAAAGAAAGCATTATAGCATTACATTTTGTAGTCTACTTATATTTCTCATAGGGATAGGGATAGCTTATTAACTACATGAATCATGAAACAAGGCACACACGTGAGATGCATCCTTCTCTGTTCAACTTACTTCCACACAAATCTGTTTTCTACTTGTCATGGTTCTATTAAACAAAGCTTTTGAGCAGTAGACAAATTAGATGCATTCTTTTGCTTAACTTTTCATATACTTTATATACAAAGATTTTTAAAATATTCTTCAGAACAACTCCAATATAAAAATTATAAGATAAGGTGTTTCTACGATATATTCTGTTAAAAACATTTTTATATAAGGAATATGTTAGGTTGAAGACAAGGAGTTTTTCTGGGCTATATGTGATGCCAAAAACCATTGAATATGAAGAACATGATAAGGAGAGCCGAATGATGCACTTAGTATGTATATAGCTAAAAAGTTGATAAAAGAGATGTTTGTTGTATGTAAACCAAAAACTCTTTGTTTGTAAGGAATTTTTAAAGTTCAGCAGAACTATGCATTTTGTTCTGGTGTATGTGAAGTTAAAATCCTTTTTATATACAGAATCTGAAAAGTTCAGTAGGTCCACAACCAATTTGTAGTCTACTTATATTTCTTATAAAGTTTATTCCACAAATTGTTTGTGGAACTGCTGAAATTTTCATGAGCAAATGGATGCATATAATTTGTCAACTGCTCAAAAGCTTTTTTTAATAAAATTATGAGAAATAGATAACAAGACTTGATTCTGCTTTCTGTAATGTTAAAAAGTTTTGTGTGGAAGTAAGTTGAACAGAGAAGAAGGATGCATGTCACGTGTGTGTCCTGTTTCAGTATAAGGACAAAATAATATGATATGTATAGGACATCAAGTGTTTCTCTAATTAATAAGCTGTCTCTTTAAGAAATATAAAACCCAAACCCAAAACCTAACACTAACCCGAACCCGAACCCGAATCCAAATCCGAACCCAAATCCGAACCCTAACCTGAACCCCAACCCGAAACCGAAACCGAACCTGAATAGGAACCCTAACACTAACCCGAACCAGAACCCTAATCCTAACTTTAATCCGAACGCGAACACTAACCTGAACCTGAACCTGAACCAGATCCCAAACCCAAACCCAAACCCAAACCCTAACCTGAATCCAAACCCTAACTCGAACCCGGACCCGGACCCGGTTCCTAACCCAAATCCAAACTCAAACCAGAACCAGAACCAGAACCAGAACCCAAACCCAAACAAGAATCAGAACCCGAACCCTAACACTAACCCGAACCCGAACCCGAACCCAAACCCGAACCCAAATCCGAACCTGAACCCAAACCCGAACCCGAACACAACAGAACCTGAAAAGGAACCCTAACACTAACCCGAACCAGAACCCTAATCCTAACTTTAATCCTAACGCAAACACTACCCTGAACCTGAAACTGAACATGAACCAGAACCCAAACCCAAACCCAAACCCAAACCCTAACCTGAACCCGAACCCGAACATGAACCTGAATCCTAAGCCTAATTCTAAAGTGAACCCTAAAGCGAACACTACCCCGAACGTGAACCTGAACACTAACCAGAACCCAAACCCAAACACAAACACAAAACCTAACCCTAAACCTAACCGTAACACTAACACGAACCCGAACCCGAAAACGAACACGAACACGAACCCAAACCCAAATCCAAACTCAAACCAGAACCAGAACCAGAAGCAGAAGCAGAACCAGAACCCAATCCCAAACCAGAACCAGAACCAGAACCCAAACCCAAACCCTAACCTGAACCCACACCCTAACACGAACCCAGACCCGGACCCTAACCCTAACCCTAACCCAAACCCGAATCCTAACTCTAAAACGCGAACCTGAACTCGAACGTGATCCCGAAACCGAAACCGAAACCAAACCCAAATATTTTTAATATAAATAATCTGAAAAGTTCAGCAGTTCCACAAACAATTTGTAGTCTACTTATATTTCTTATAGATAAAGCTTATTATACTGACACACTTGATGTGCATGATTTCTCTCATCATACTTTTGACAAAAAATCCCTAACTTTACTTAAACTACTTGTTTTCTACATATTATATTCCTTATATTGAAGGCTTAGAAAGAAAGCATTATAGCATTACATTTTGTAGCCTACTTATATTTCTCATAGGGATAGGGATAGCTTATTAACTACATGAATCATGAAACAAGACACACACGTGAGATGCATCCTTCTCTGTTCAACTTACTTCCACACAAATCTGTTTTCTACTTGTCATGGTTCTATTAAACAAAGCTTTTGAGCAGTAGACAAATTAGATGCATTCTTTTGCCTAACTTTTTTTAAATTTATATACAAAGATTTTTAAAATACTCTTCAGAACAACTCCAATACAAAAATTACAAGATAAGGTGTTTCTACGGTATATTCTGTTAAAAACATTATGTATATAAGGAGTATGTTAGGTTGAAGACAAGGAATTTTTTGGGCTATATGTGATGCCACAAACAATTGAATATGAAGAACATGCTCAGGAGAGCCGAATGATGCACAGTATGTATATAGCTAAAAAGTTTATAAAAGAGATGCTAAGCGTGTTTGTTGTATGTAAACCAAAAATCCTTTGTTTGTAAGGAATTTGTAAAGTTCAGCAGAACTATGCATTTTGTTCTGGTGTATGTGAAGTTAAAATCCTTTTTATATACAGAATCTGAAAAGTTCAGCAGTTCCACAACCAATTTGTAGTCTACTTATATTTCTTATAGAGAAAGCTTATTCCACAAATTGTTTGTGGAACTGCTGAAATTTTCATAAGAAAATGGATGCATATAATTTGTCAACTGCTCAAAAGGTTTGTTTAATAGAATTATGAGAAATAGATAACAAGAATTGATTCTGCTTTCTGTAATGTTCAAAAGTTTTGTGTGGAAGTAAGTTGAACAGAGAAGAAGGATGCATGTCACGTGTGATTCCTGTTTCAGCATAGAGACAAAATATGTGTCTCTATAATTAATAAGCTGTCTCTTTAAGAAATATAAAACCCAAACCCGAACCCTAACACTAACTCGAACCTGAACCCGAACCCAAATCCGAACCCTAACCTGAACCCAATCCCGAAACCGAACAGAACCTGAAAAGGAACCCTAACACTAACCCGAACCAGAACCCTAATCCTAACTTTAATCCTAATGCGAACACTACCCTGAATTTGAACCTGAACCAGAACCCAAACCCAAACCCAAACCCAAACCCAAACCTGAACCCGAACCCGAACATGAACCTGAATCCTAAACCTAATCCTAAAGTGAACCCTAAAGCGAACACTTCCCCGAACGTGAACCCGAACCCGAACCCAAACCCAAATCCAAACTCAAACCAGAACCAGAACCCAATCCCAAACAAGAACCAGAACCAGAACCCAAACCCAAATCCTAACCTGAACCCAAACCCTAACTCGAACCCAGACCTGGACCCTAACCCAAACCCTAACCCAAACCCGAATCCTAACTCTAAAACGCGAACCTGAACTCGAACGTGAACCCGAAACCGAAACCGAAACCAAACCCAAACCCTTTTAATATAAATAATCTGAAAAGTTCAGCAGTTCCACAAACAATTTGGAGTCTACTTATATTTCTTATAGATAAAGCTTATTAATTACTGACACACTTGATCTGCATGATTTCTCTCATCATACTTTTGACAAAAAATCCCTAACATTACTTAAACTACTTGTCTTCTACATATTATATTCCTTATATTGAATGCTTAGAAAGAAAGCATTATAGCATTACATTTTGTAGTCTACTTATATTTCTCATAGAGATAGGGAGAGCTTATTAACTACATGAATCATGAAACAAGACACACACGTGAGATGCATCCTTCTCTGTTCAACTTACTTCCACACAAATCTTTTTAAGATTACAGAAACCGGAATCAATTCTTGTTTTCTACTTGTCATGGTTCTATTAAACAAAGCTTTTGAGCAGTAGACAAATTAGATGCATTCTTTTGCTTAACTTTTCATATAATTTATATACAAAGATTTTTAAAATATTCTTCAGAACAACTCCAATATAAAAATTATAAGACAAGGTGTTTCTACGGTATATTCTGTTAAAAACATTTTTATATAAGGAATATGTTAGGTTGAAGACAAGGAGTTTTTCTGGGCTATATGCCAAAAACCATTGAATATGAAGAACATGATAAGGAGAGCCGAATGATGCACTTAGTATGTATATAGCTAAAAAGTTGATAAAAGAGATGTTTGTTGTATGTAAACCAAAAACTCTTTGTTTGTAAGGAATTTTTAAAGTTCAGCAGAACTATGCATTTTGTTCTGGTGTATGTGAAGTTAAAATCCTTTTTATATACAGAATCTGAAAAGTTCAGTAGGTCCACAACCAATTTGTAGTCTACTTATATTTCTTATAAAGTTTATTCCACAAATTGTTTGTGGAACTGCTGAAATTTTCATGAGCAAATGGATGCATATAATTTGTCAACTGCTCAAAAGCTTTTTTTAATAAAATTATGAGAAATAGATAACAAGACTTGATTCTGCTTTCTGTAATGTTAAAAAGTTTTGTGTGGAAGTAAGTTGAACAGAGAAGAAGGATGCATGTCACGTGTGTGTCCTGTTTCAGTATAAGGACAAAATAATATGATATGTATAGGACATCAAGTGTTTCTCTAATTAATAAGCTGTCTCTTTAAGAAATATAAAACCCAAACCCAAAACCTAACACTAACCCGAACCCGAACCCGAATCCAAATCCGAACCCAAATCCGAACCCTAACCTGAACCCCAACCCGAAACCGAAACCGAACCTGAATAGGAACCCTAACACTAACCCGAACCAGAACCCTAATCCTAACTTTAATCCGAACGCGAACACTAACCTGAACCTGAACCTGAACCAGATCCCAAACCCAAACCCAAACCCAAACCCTAACCTGAATCCAAACCCTAACTCGAACCCGGACCCTGACCCTCAAGCTAACCCAAAACCTAACTCAAACCATACCACGAACCAGAACCAGAACCAGAACCCAAACCCAAACAAGAATCAGAACCCGAACCCTAACACTAACCCGAACCCGAACCCGAACCCAAACCCGAACCCAAATCCGAACCTGAACCCAAACCCGAACCCGAACACAACAGAACCTGAAAAGGAACCCTAACACTAACCCGAACCAGAACCCTAATCCTAACTTTAATCCTAACGCAAACACTACCCTGAACCTGAAACTGAACATGAACCAGAACCCAAACCCAAACCCAAACCCAAACCCTAACCTGAACCCGAACCCGAACATGAACCTGAATCCTAAGCCTAATTCTAAAGTGAACCCTAAAGCGAACACTACCCCGAACGTGAACCTGAACACTAACCAGAACCCAAACCCAAACACAAACACAAAACCTAACCCTAAACCTAACCGTAACACTAACACGAACCCGAACCCGAAAACGAACACGAACACGAACCCAAACCCAAATCCAAACTCAAACCAGAACCAGAACCAGAAGCAGAAGCAGAACCAGAACCCAATCCCAAACCAGAACCAGAACCAGAACCCAAACCCAAACCCTAACCTGAACCCACACCCTAACACGAACCCAGACCCGGACCCTAACCCTAACCCTAACCCAAACCCGAATCCTAACTCTAAAACGCGAACCTGAACTCGAACGTGATCCCGAAACCGAAACCGAAACCAAACCCAAATATTTTTAATATAAATAATCTGAAAAGTTCAGCAGTTCCACAAACAATTTGTAGTCTACTTATATTTCTTATAGATAAAGCTTATTATACTGACACACTTGATGTGCATGATTTCTCTCATCATACTTTTGACAAAAAATCCCTAACTTTACTTAAACTACTTGTTTTCTACATATTATATTCCTTATATTGAAGGCTTAGAAAGAAAGCATTATAGCATTACATTTTGTAGCCTACTTATATTTCTCATAGGGATAGGGATAGCTTATTAACTACATGAATCATGAAACAAGACACACACGTGAGATGCATCCTTCTCTGTTCAACTTACTTCCACACAAATCTGTTTTCTACTTGTCATGGTTCTATTAAACAAAGCTTTTGAGCAGTAGACAAATTAGATGCATTCTTTTGCCTAACTTTTTTTAAATTTATATACAAAGATTTTTAAAATACTCTTCAGAACAACTCCAATACAAAAATTACAAGATAAGGTGTTTCTACGGTATATTCTGTTAAAAACATTATGTATATAAGGAGTATGTTAGGTTGAAGACAAGGAATTTTTTGGGCTATATGTGATGCCACAAACAATTGAATATGAAGAACATGCTCAGGAGAGCCGAATGATGCACAGTATGTATATAGCTAAAAAGTTTATAAAAGAGATGCTAAGCGTGTTTGTTGTATGTAAACCAAAAATCCTTTGTTTGTAAGGAATTTGTAAAGTTCAGCAGAACTATGCATTTTGTTCTGGTGTATGTGAAGTTAAAATCCTTTTTATATACAGAATCTGAAAAGTTCAGCAGTTCCACAACCAATTTGTAGTCTACTTATATTTCTTATAGAGAAAGCTTATTCCACAAATTGTTTGTGGAACTGCTGAAATTTTCATAAGAAAATGGATGCATATAATTTGTCAACTGCTCAAAAGGTTTGTTTAATAGAATTATGAGAAATAGATAACAAGAATTGATTCTGCTTTCTGTAATGTTCAAAAGTTTTGTGTGGAAGTAAGTTGAACAGAGAAGAAGGATGCATGTCACGTGTGTGTCCTGTTTCAGCATAGAGACAAAATATGTGTCTCTATAATTAATAAGCTGTCTCTTTAAGAAATATAAAACCCAAACCCGAACCCTAACACTAACTCGAACCTGAACCCGAACCCAAATCCGAACCCTAACCTGAACCCAATCCCGAAACCGAACAGAACCTGAAAAGGAACCCTAACACTAACCCGAACCAGAACCCTAATCCTAACTTTAATCCTAATGCGAACACTACCCTGAACCTGAACCTGAACCAGAACCCAAACCCAAACCCAAACCCAAACCCAAACCTGAACCCGAACCCGAACATGAACCTGAATCCTAAACCTAATCCTAAAGTGAACCCTAAAGCGAACACTTCCCCGAACGTGAACCCGAACCCGAACCCAAACCCAAATCCAAACTCAAACCAGAACCAGAACCCAATCCCAAACAAGAACCAGAACCAGAACCCAAACCCAAATCCTAACCTGAACCCAAACCCTAACTCGAACCCAGACCTGGACCCTAACCCAAACCCTAACCCAAACCCGAATCCTAACTCTAAAAACGCGAACCTGAACTCGAACGTGAACCCGAAACCGAAACCGAAACCAAACCCAAACCCTTTTAATATAAATAATCTGAAAAGTTCAGCAGTTCCACAAACAATTTGGAGTCTACTTATATTTCTTATAGATAAAGCTTATTAATTACTGACACACTTGATCTGCATGATTTCTCTCATCATACTTTTGACAAAAAATCCCTAACATTACTTAAACTACTTGTCTTCTACATATTATATTCCTTATATTGAATGCTTAGAAAGAAAGCATTATAGCATTACATTTTGTAGTCTACTTATATTTCTCATAGAGATAGGGAGAGCTTATTAACTACATGAATCATGAAACAAGACACACACGTGAGATGCATCCTTCTCTGTTCAACTTACTTCCACACAAATCTTTTTAAGATTACAGAAACCGGAATCAATTCTTGTTTTCTACTTGTCATGGTTCTATTAAACAAAGCTTTTGAGCAGTAGACAAATTAGATGCATTCTTTTGCTTAACTTTTCATATAATTTATATACAAAGATTTTTAAAATATTCTTCAGAACAACTCCAATATAAAAATTATAAGACAAGGTGTTTCTACGGTATATTCTGTTAAAAACATTTTTATATAAGGAATATGTTAGGTTGAAGACAAGGAGTTTTTCTGGGCTATATGCCAAAAACCATTGAATATGAAGAACATGATAAGGAGAGCCGAATGATGCACTTAGTATGTATATAGCTAAAAAGTTGATAAAAGAGATGTTTGTTGTATGTAAACCAAAAACTCTTTGTTTGTAAGGAATTTGTTAAGTTCAGCAGAACTATGCATTTTGTTCTGGTGTATGTGAAGTTAAAATCCTTTTTATATACAGAATCTGAAAAGTTCAGCAGGTCCAAAACCAATTTGTAGTCTACTTATATTTCTTATAAAGTTTATTCCACAAATTGTTTGTGGAACTGCTGAAATTTTCATGAGCAAATGGATGCAATAATTTGTCAACTGCTCAAAAGCTTTTTTTAATAAAATTATGAGAAATAGATAACAAGACTTGATTCTGCTTTCTGTAATGTTAAAAAGTTTTGTGTGGAAGTAAGTTGAACAGAGAAGAAGGATGCATGTCACGTGTGCGTTCTGTTTCAGTATAAGGACAAAATAATATGATATGTATAGGACATCAAGTGTTTCTCTAATTAATAAGCTGTCTCTTTAAGAAATATAAAACCCAAACCCAAAACCTAACACTAACCCGAACCCGAACCCGAACCCAAATCCGAACCCAAATCCGAACCCTAACCTATACCCCAACCCGAAACCGAAACCGAACCTGAAAAGGAACCCTAATACTAACCCGAACCAGAACCCTAATCCTAACTTTAATCCTAACGCGAACACTACCCTGAACCTGAACCTGAACCAGAACCCAAACCCAAACCCAAACCTAAACCCAAACTCAAACCCGAACCCGAACATGAACCTGAATCCTAACCCTAATCCTAAAGTGAACCCTAAAGTGAACACTACCCCGAACGTGAACCCGAACACTAACCAGAACCCAAACTCAAACCCAAACCCAAAACCTAACGCTAACGCTAACCCTAACCCTAACCCTAACCCTAACACGAACATGAACACGAACCTGAGCCCGAACACGAACAGGAACCCAAACCCAAATCCAAACTCAAACCAGAACCAGAACCAGAACCAGAACCAGAACCCAAACCCAAACAAGAATCAGAACCCGAACCCTAACACTAACCCGAACCCAAATCCGAACCCAAATCCGAACCCAAATCCGAACCCTAACCTGAACCCAAACCCGAAACCGAAACCGAACCTGAAAAGGAACCCTAACACTAACCCGAACCAGAACCCTAATCCTAACTTTAATCCGAACGCGAACACTAACCTGAACCTGAACCTGAACCAGATCCCAAACCCAAACCCAATCCCAAACCCTAACCTGAATCCAAACCCTAACTCGAACCCGGACCCGGACCCGGTTCCTAACCCAAATCCAAACTCAAACCAGAACCAGAACCAGAACCAGAACCAGAACCCAAACCCAAACAAGAATCAGAACCCGAACCCTAACACTAACCCGAACCCAAATCCGAACCCAAATCCGAACCCAAATCCGAACCCTAACCTGAACCCAAACCCGAAACCGAAACCGAACCTGAAAAGGAACCCTAACACTAACCCGAACCAGAACCCTAATCCTAACTTTAATCCGAACGCGAACACTAACCTGAACCTGAACCTGAACCAGATCCCAAACCCAAACCCAATCCCAAACCCTAACCTGAATCCAAACCCTAACTCGAACCCGGACCCGGACCCGGTTCCTAACCCAAATCCAAACTCAAACCAGAACCAGAACCAGAACCAGAACCCAAACCCAAACAAGAATCAGAACCCGAACCCTAACACTAACCCGAACCCGAACCCGAACCCAAATCCGAACCCAAATCCGAACCCTAACCTGAACCCAAACCCGAAACCGAAACCGAACCTGAAAAGGAACCCTAACACTAACCTGAACCAGAACCCTAATCCTAACTTTAATCCGAACGCGAACAATAACCTGAACCTGAACCCGAACCCAAACTCAAACCCAAACTTGAACCCGAACCCAAACCCGAACCCAAACCCAAACCTGCATCCTAACCCTAAAACGCGAACCTGAACTCGAACCTGAAACCGAAACCGAAACCGAAACCAAACCCAAACCCTTTTAATATAAATAATTTGAAAAGTTCAGCAGTTCCACAAACAATTTGTAGTCTACTTATATTTCTTATAGATAAAGCTTATTAATTACAGACACACTTGATGTACATGATTTCTCTCATACTTTTGAGAAAAGATGCCTAATTAAACTACTTTTCTTTAACATATTATATTCCTTATATTGAAGGCTTAGGAAGAAAGCATTATAGCATTACATTTTGTAGTATACTTATATTTCTCATATAGATAGGGATAGCTTATTAACTACGTGAATCATGAAACAAGACACACACGTGAGATGCATCCTTCTCTGTTCAACTTACTTCCACACAAATCTGTTTTCTACTTGTCATGGTTCTATTAAACAAAGCTTTTGAGCAGTAGACAAATTAGATGCATTCTTTTGCTTAACTTTTCATATACTTTATATACAATGATTTTTAAAATATTCTTCAGAACAACTCCAATATAAAAATTACAAGACAAGGTGTTTCTACGGTATATTCTGTTATAAACATTTTTGTATATAAGGAATATGTTAGGTTGAAGACAAGGAATTTTTCTGGGCTATAAGTGATGCCAAAAACCATTGAATATGAAGAACATGAAAAGGAGAGCCAAATGATGCACCTAGTATTTATATACCTAAAAAGTTTATAAAAGAGATGCTAAGCGTGTTTGTTGTATGTAAACCAAGACGCCTTTGTTTGTAAGGAATTTGTAAAGTTCAGCAGAACTATGCATTTTGTTCTGGTGTATGTGAAGTTAAAATCGTTTTATTATACAGAATCTGAAAAGTTCAGCAGTTAACCAATTTGTAGTCTACTTATATTTTTTATAGAGAAAGCTTATTCTACAAATTGATTGTGGAACTGCTGAAATTTTCATAAGCAAATGGATGCATATAATTTGTCAACTGCTCAAAAGCTTTGTTTAATAGAATTATGAGAAATAGATAACAAGAATTGATTCTGCTTTCTGTAATGTTCAAAAGTTTTGTGTGGAAGTAAGTTGAACATAGAAGAAGGATGCATGTCACGTGTATGTCCTGTTTCAGTATAAGGACAAAATAATATGATATGTATAGGACATCAAGTGTTTCTCTAATTAATAAACTGTCTCTTTAAGAAATATAAAACCCAAACCCAAAACCTAACACTAACCCGAACCCGACCCCGAATCCAAATCCGAACCCAAATCCGAACCCTAACCTGAACCCCAACCCGAAACCGAAACCGAACCTGAATAGGAACCCTAACACTAACCCGAACCAGAACCCTAATCCTAACTTTAATCCGAACGCGAACACTAACCTGAACCTGAACCTGAACCAGATCCCAAACCCAAACCCAAACCCAAACCCTAACCTGAATCCAAACCCTAACTCGAACCCGGACCCGGACCCGGTTCCTAACCCAAATCCAAACTCAAACCAGAACCAGAACCAGAACCAGAACCCAAACCCAAACAAGAATCAGAACCCGAACCCTAACACTAACCCGAACCCGAACCCGAACCCAAACCTGAACCCAAATCCGAACCTGAACTCAAACCCGAACCCGAACACAACAGAACCTGAAAAGGAACCCTAACACTAACCCGAACCAGAACCCTAATCCTAACTTTAATCCTAACGCAAACACTACCCTGAACCTGAACCTGAACCTGAACCAGAACCCAAACCCAAACCCAAACCCAAACCCAAACCCTAACCTGAACCCGAACCCGAACATGAACCTGAATCCTAAGCCTAATCCTAAAGTGAACCCTAAAGCGAACACTACCCCGAACGTGAACCTGAACACTAACCAGAACCCAAACCCAAACACAAACACAAAACCTAACCCTAAACCTAACCGTAACACTAACACGAACCCGAACCCGAAAACGAACACGAACACGAACCCAAACCCAAATCCAAACTCAAACCAGAACCAGAACCAGAACCAGAACCCAATCCCAAACCAGAACCAGAACCAGAACCGAAACCCAAACCCTAACCTGAACCCAAACCCTAACTCGAACCCAGACCCGGACCCTAACCCTAACCCTAACCCAAACCCGAATCCTAACTCTAGAACGCGAACCTGAACTCGAACGTGATCCCGAAACCGAAACCGAAACCAAACCCAAATATTTTTAATATAAATAATCTGAAAAGTTCAGCAGTTCCACAAGCAATTTGTAGTCTACTTATATTTCTTATAGATAAAGCTTATTAATTACTGACACACTTGATGTGCATGATTTCTCTCATCATACTTTTGACAAAAAATCCCTAACTTAAATTACTTGTATTCTACATATTATATTCCTTATTTTGAAGGCTTAGAAAGAAAGCATTATAGCATTACATTTTGTAGTCTACTTATATTTCTCATAGAGATAGGGAGAGCTTATTAACTACATGAATCATGAAACAAGACACACACGTGAGATGCATCCTTCTCTGTTCAACTTACTTCCACACAAATCTTTTTAAGATTACAGAAACCGGAATCAATTCTTGTTTTCTACTTGTCATGGTTCTATTAAACAAAGCTTTTGAGCAGTAGACAAATTAGATGCATTCTTTTGCTTAACTTTTCATATAATTTATATACAAAGATTTTTAAAATATTCTTCAGAACAACTCCAATATAAAAATTATAAGATAAGGTGTTTCTACGGTATATTCTGTTAAAAACATTTTTATATAAGGAATATGTTAGGTTGAAGACAAGGAGTTTTTCTGGGCTATATGTGATGCCAAAAACCATTGAATATGAAGAACATGATAAGGAGAGCCGAATGATGCACTTAGTATGTATATAGCTAAAAAGTTGATAAAAGAGATGTTTGTTGTATGTAAACCAAAAACTCTTTGTTTGTAAGGAATTTTTAAAGTTCAGCAGAACTATGCATTTTGTTCTGGTGTATGTGAAGTTAAAATCCTTTTTATATACAGAATCTGAAAAGTTCAGTAGGTCCACAACCAATTTGTAGTCTACTTATATTTCTTATAAAGTTTATTCCACAAATTGTTTGTGGAACTGCTGAAATTTTCATGAGCAAATGGATGCATATAATTTGTCAACTGCTCTAAAGCTTTTTTAAATAAAATTATGAGAAATAGATAACAAGACTTGATTCTGCTTTCTGTAATGTTAAAAAGTTTTGTGTGGAAGTAAGTTGAACAGAGAAGAAGGATGCATGTCACGTGTGTGTCCTGTTTCAGTATAAGGACAAAATAATATGATATGTATAGGACATCAAGTGTTTCTCTAATTAATAAGCTGTCTCTTTAAGAAATATAAAACCCAAACCCAAAACCTAACACTAACCCGAACCCGAACCCGAATTCAAATCCGAACCCAAATCCGAACCCTAACCTGAACCCCAACCCGAAACCGAAACCGAACCTGAATAGGAACCCTAACACTAACCCGAACCAGAACCCTAATCCTAACTTTAATCCGAACGCGAACACTAACCTGAACCTGAACCTGAACCAGATCCCAAACCCAAACCCAAACCCAAACCCTAACCTGAATCCAAACCCTAACTCGAACCCGGACCCGGACCCGGTTCCTAACCCAAATCCAAACTCAAACCAGAACCAGAACCAGAACCCAAACCCAAACAAGAATCAGAACCCGAACCCTAACACTAACCCGAAGCCGAACCCGAACCCAAACCCGAACCCAAATCCGAACCTGAACCCAAACCCGAACCCGAACACAACAGAACCTGAAAAGGAACCCTAACACTAACCCGAACCAGAACCCTAATCCTAACTTTAATCCTAACGCAAACACTACCCTGAACCTGAACCTGAACCTGAACCAGAACCCAAACCCAAACCCAAACCCAAACCCTAACCTGAACCCGAACCCGAACATGAACCTGAATCCTAAGCCTAATCCTAAAGTGAACCCTAAAGCGAACACTACCCCGAACGTGAACCTGAACACTAACCAGAACCCAAACCCAAACACAAACACAAAACCTAACCCTAAACCTAACCGTAACACTAAAACGAACCCGAACCCGAAAACGAACACGAACACGAACCCAAACCCAAATCCAAACTCAAACCAGAACCAGAACCAGAACCAGAACCCAATCCCAAACCAGAACCAGAACCAGAACCCAAACCCAAACCCTAACCTGAACCCACACCCTAACACGAACCCAGACCCGGACCCTAACCCTAACCCTAACCCAAACCCGAATCCTAACTCTAAAACGCGAACCTGAACTCGAACGTGATCCCGAAACCGAAACCGAAACCAAACCCAAATATTTTTAATATAAATAATCTGAAAAGTTCAGCAGTTCCACAAGCAATTTGTAGTCTACTTATATTTCTTATAGATAAAGCTTATTAATTACTGACACACTTGATTTGCATGATTTCTCTCATCATACTTTTGACAAAAAATCCCTAACTTTACTTAAACTACTTGTCTTCTACATATTATATTCCTTATATTGAAGGCTTAGAAAGAAAGCATTATAGCATTACATTTTGTAGTCTACTTATATTTCTCATAGGGATAGGGATAGCTTATTAACTACATGAATCATGAAACAAGGCACACACGTGAGATGCATCCTTCTCTGTTCAACTTACTTCCACACAAATCTGTTTTCTACTTGTCATGGTTCTATTAAACAAAGCTTTTGAGCAGTAGACAAATTAGATGCATTCTTTTGCTTAACTTTTCATATACTTTATATACAAAGATTTTTAAAATATTCTTCAGAACAACTCCAATATAAAAATTATAAGATAAGGTGTTTCTACGATATATTCTGTTAAAAACATTTTTATATAAGGAATATGTTAGGTTGAAGACAAGGAGTTTTTCTGGGCTATATGTGATGCCAAAAACCATTGAATATGAAGAACATGATAAGGAGAGCCGAATGATGCACTTAGTATGTATATAGCTAAAAAGTTGATAAAAGAGATGTTTGTTGTATGTAAACCAAAAACTCTTTGTTTGTAAGGAATTTTTAAAGTTCAGCAGAACTATGCATTTTGTTCTGGTGTATGTGAAGTTAAAATCCTTTTTATATACAGAATCTGAAAAGTTCAGTAGGTCCACAACCAATTTGTAGTCTACTTATATTTCTTATAAAGTTTATTCCACAAATTGTTTGTGGAACTGCTGAAATTTTCATGAGCAAATGGATGCATATAATTTGTCAACTGCTCAAAAGCTTTTTTTAATAAAATTATGAGAAATAGATAACAAGACTTGATTCTGCTTTCTGTAATGTTAAAAAGTTTTGTGTGGAAGTAAGTTGAACAGAGAAGAAGGATGCATGTCACGTGTGTGTCCTGTTTCAGTATAAGGACAAAATAATATGATATGTATAGGACATCAAGTGTTTCTCTAATTAATAAGCTGTCTCTTTAAGAAATATAAAACCCAAACCCAAAACCTAACACTAACCCGAACCCGAACCCGAATTCAAATCCGAACCCAAATCCGAACCCTAACCTGAACCCCAACCCGAAACCGAAACCGAACCTGAATAGGAACCCTAACACTAACCCGAACCAGAACCCTAATCCTAACTTTAATCCGAACGCGAACACTAACCTGAACCTGAACCTGAACCAGATCCCAAACCCAAACCCAAACCCAAACCCTAACCTGAATCCAAACCCTAACTCGAACCCGGACCCGGACCCGGTTCCTAACCCAAATCCAAACTCAAACCAGAACCAGAACCAGAACCAGAACCCAAACCCAAACAAGAATCAGAACCCGAACCCTAACACTAACCCGAACCCGAACCCGAACCCAAACCCGAACCCAAATCCGAACCTGAACCCAAACCCGAACCCGAACACAACAGAACCTGAAAAGGAACCCTAACACTAACCCGAACCAGAACCCTAATCCTAACTTTAATCCTAACGCAAACACTACCCTGAACCTGAAACTGAACATGAACCAGAACCCAAACCCAAACCCAAACCCAAACCCTAACCTGAACCCGAACCCGAACATGAACCTGAATCCTAAGCCTAATTCTAAAGTGAACCCTAAAGCGAACACTACCCCGAACGTGAACCTGAACACTAACCAGAACCCAAACCCAAACACAAACACAAAACCTAACCCTAAACCTAACCGTAACACTAACACGAACCCGAACCCGAAAACGAACACGAACACGAACCCAAACCCAAATCCAAACTCAAACCAGAACCAGAACCAGAAGCAGAAGCAGAACCAGAACCCAATCCCAAACCAGAACCAGAACCAGAACCCAAACCCAAACCCTAACCTGAACCCACACCCTAACACGAACCCAGACCCGGACCCTAACCCTAACCCTAACCCAAACCCGAATCCTAACTCTAAAACGCGAACCTGAACTCGAACGTGATCCCGAAACCGAAACCGAAACCAAACCCAAATATTTTTAATATAAATAATCTGAAAAGTTCAGCAGTTCCACAAACAATTTGTAGTCTACTTATATTTCTTATAGATAAAGCTTATTATACTGACACACTTGATGTGCATGATTTCTCTCATCATACTTTTGACAAAAAATCCCTAACTTTACTTAAACTACTTGTTTTCTACATATTATATTCCTTATATTGAAGGCTTAGAAAGAAAGCATTATAGCATTACATTTTGTAGCCTACTTATATTTCTCATAGGGATAGGGATAGCTTATTAACTACATGAATCATGAAACAAGACACACACGTGAGATGCATCCTTCTCTGTTCAACTTACTTCCACACAAATCTGTTTTCTACTTGTCATGGTTCTATTAAACAAAGCTTTTGAGCAGTAGACAAATTAGATGCATTCTTTTGCCTAACTTTTTTTAAATTTATATACAAAGATTTTTAAAATACTCTTCAGAACAACTCCAATACAAAAATTACAAGATAAGGTGTTTCTACGGTATATTCTGTTAAAAACATTATGTATATAAGGAGTATGTTAGGTTGAAGACAAGGAATTTTTTGGGCTATATGTGATGCCACAAACAATTGAATATGAAGAACATGCTCAGGAGAGCCGAATGATGCACAGTATGTATATAGCTAAAAAGTTTATAAAAGAGATGCTAAGCGTGTTTGTTGTATGTAAACCAAAAATCCTTTGTTTGTAAGGAATTTGTAAAGTTCAGCAGAACTATGCATTTTGTTCTGGTGTATGTGAAGTTAAAATCCTTTTTATATACAGAATCTGAAAAGTTCAGCAGTTCCACAACCAATTTGTAGTCTACTTATATTTCTTATAGAGAAAGCTTATTCCACAAATTGTTTGTGGAACTGCTGAAATTTTCATAAGAAAATGGATGCATATAATTTGTCAACTGCTCAAAAGGTTTGTTTAATAGAATTATGAGAAATAGATAACAAGAATTGATTCTGCTTTCTGTAATGTTCAAAAGTTTTGTGTGGAAGTAAGTTGAACAGAGAAGAAGGATGCATGTCACGTGTGTGTCCTGTTTCAGCATAGAGACAAAATATGTGTCTCTATAATTAATAAGCTGTCTCTTTAAGAAATATAAAACCCAAACCCGAACCCTAACACTAACTCGAACCTGAACCCGAACCCAAATCCGAACCCTAACCTGAACCCAATCCCGAAACCGAACAGAACCTGAAAAGGAACCCTAACACTAACCCGAACCAGAACCCTAATCCTAACTTTAATCCTAATGCGAACACTACCCTGAACCTGAACCTGAACCAGAACCCAAACCCAAACCCAAACCCAAACCCAAACCTGAACCCGAACCCGAACATGAACCTGAATCCTAAACCTAATCCTAAAGTGAACCCTAAAGCGAACACTTCCCCGAACGTGAACCCGAACCCGAACCCAAACCCAAATCCAAACTCAAACCAGAACCAGAACCCAATCCCAAACAAGAACCAGAACCAGAACCCAAACCCAAATCCTAACCTGAACCCAAACCCTAACTCGAACCCAGACCTGGACCCTAACCCAAACCCTAACCCAAACCCGAATCCTAACTCTAAAACGCGAACCTGAACTCGAACGTGAACCCGAAACCGAAACCGAAACCAAACCCAAACCCTTTTAATATAAATAATCTGAAAAGTTCAGCAGTTCCACAAACAATTTGGAGTCTACTTATATTTCTTATAGATAAAGCTTATTAATTTACTGACACACTTGATCTGCATGAT
This sequence comes from Phrynocephalus vlangalii, assembly GCA_037367305.1. Lineage (NCBI taxonomy): Eukaryota > Metazoa > Chordata > Lepidosauria > Squamata > Agamidae > Phrynocephalus > Phrynocephalus vlangalii. The sequence goes on along the minus strand of JAWVWN010003163.1, from coordinate 291,889 downwards.
TTCTCTCATCATACTTTTGACAAAAAATCCCTAACATTACTTAAACTACTTGTCTTCTACATATTATATTCCTTATATTGAATGCTTAGAAAGAAAGCATTATAGCATTACATTTTGTAGTCTACTTATATTTCTCATAGAGATAGGGAGAGCTTATTAACTACATGAATCATGAAACAAGACACACACGTGAGATGCATCCTTCTCTGTTCAACTTACTTCCACACAAATCTTTTTAAGATTACAGAAACCGGAATCAATTCTTGTTTTCTACTTGTCATGGTTCTATTAAACAAAGCTTTTGAGCAGTAGACAAATTAGATGCATTCTTTTGCTTAACTTTTCATATAATTTATATACAAAGATTTTTAAAATATTCTTCAGAACAACTCCAATATAAAAATTATAAGACAAGGTGTTTCTACGGTATATTCTGTTAAGAACATTTTTATATAAGGAATATGTTAGGTTGAAGACAAGGAGTTTTTCTGGGCTATATGCCAAAAACCATTGAATATGAAGAACATGATAAGGAGAGCCGAATGATGCACTTAGTATGTATATAGCTAAAAAGTTTATAAAAGAGATGTTTGTTGTATGTAAACCAAAAACTCTTTGTTTGTAAGGAATTTGTTAAGTTCAGCAGAACTATGCATTTTGTTCTGGTGTATGTGAAGTTAAAATCCTTTTTATATACAGAATCTGAAAAGTTCAGCAGGTCCAAAACCAATTTGTAGTCTACTTATATTTCTTATAAAGTTTATTCCACAAATTGTTTGTGGAACTGCTGAAATTTTCATGAGCAAATGGATGCATATAATTTGTCAACTGCTCAAAAGCTTTTTTTAATAAAATTATGAGAAATAGATAACAAGACTTGATTCTGCTTTCTGTAATGTTAAAAAGTTTTGTGTGGAAGTAAGTTGAACAGAGAAGAAGGATGCATGTCACGTGTGCGTCCTGTTTCAGTATAAGGACAAAATAATATGATATGTATAGGACATCAAGTGTTTCTCTAATTAATAAGCTGTCTCTTTAAGAAATATAAAACCCAAACCCAAAACCTAACACTAACCCGAACCCGAACCCGAACCCAAATCCGAACCCAAATCCGAACCCTAACCTATACCCCAACCCGAAACCGAAACCGAACCTGAAAAGGAACCCTAATACTAACCCGAACCAGAACCCTAATCCTAACTTTAATCCTAACGCGAACACTACCCTGAACCTGAACCTGAACCAGAACCCAAACCCAAACCCAAACCTAAACCCAAACTCAAACCCGAACCCGAACATGAACCTGAATCCTAACCCTAATCCTAAAGTGAACCCTAAAGTGAACACTACCCCGAACGTGAACCCGAACACTAACCAGAACCCAAACTCAAACCCAAACCCAAAACCTAACGCTAACGCTAACCCTAACCCTAACCCTAACCCTAACACGAACATGAACACGAACCTGAGCCCGAACACGAACAGGAACCCAAACCCAAATCCAAACTCAAACCAGAACCAGAACCAGAACCAGAACCAGAACCCAAACCCAAACAAGAATCAGAACCCGAACCCTAACACTAACCCGAACCCAAATCCGAACCCAAATCCGAACCCAAATCCGAACCCAAATCCGAACCCTAACCTGAACCCAAACCCGAAACCGAAACCGAACCTGAAAAGGAACCCTAACACTAACCCGAACCAGAACCCTAATCCTAACTTTAATCCGAACGCGAACACTAACCTGAACCTGAACCTGAACCAGATCCCAAACCCAAACCCAATCCCAAACCCTAACCTGAATCCAAACCCTAACTCGAACCCGGACCCGGACCCGGTTCCTAACCCAAATCCAAACTCAAACCAGAACCAGAACCAGAACCAGAACCCAAACCCAAACAAGAATCAGAACCCGAACCCTAACACTAACCCGAACCCGAACCCGAACCCAAATCCGAACCCAAATCCGAACCCTAACCTGAACCCAAACCCGAAACCGAAACCGAACCTGAAAAGGAACCCTAACACTAACCTGAACCAGAACCCTAATCCTAACTTTAATCCGAACGCGAACAATAACCTGAACCTGAACCCGAACCCAAACTCAAACCCAAACTTGAACCCGAACCCAAACCCGAACCCAAACCCAAACCTGCATCCTAACCCTAAAACGCGAACCTGAACTCGAACCTGAAACCGAAACCGAAACCGAAACCAAACCCAAACCCTTTTAATATAAATAATTTGAAAAGTTCAGCAGTTCCACAAACAATTTGTAGTCTACTTATATTTCTTATAGATAAAGCTTATTAATTACAGACACACTTGATGTACATGATTTCTCTCATACTTTTGAGAAAAGATGCCTAATTAAACTACTTTTCTTCTACATATTATATTCCTTATATTGAAGGCTTAGGAAGAAAGCATTATAGCATTACATTTTGTAGTATACTTATATTTCTCATATAGATAGGGATAGCTTATTAACTACGTGAATCATGAAACAAGACACACACGTGAGATGCATCCTTCTCTGTTCAACTTACTTCCACACAAATCTGTTTTCTACTTGTCATGGTTCTATTAAACAAAGCTTTTGAGCAGTAGACAAATTAGATGCATTCTTTTGCTTAACTTTTCATATACTTTATATACAATGATTTTTAAAATATTCTTCAGAACAACTCCAATATAAAAATTACAAGACAAGGTGTTTCTACGGTATATTCTGTTATAAACATTTTTGTATATAAGGAATATGTTAGGTTGAAGACAAGGAATTTTTCTGGGCTATAAGTGATGCCAAAAACCATTGAATATGAAGAACATGAAAAGGAGAGCCAAATGATGCACCTAGTATTTATATACCTAAAAAGTTTATAAAAGAGATGCTAAGCGTGTTTGTTGTATGTAAACCAAGACGCCTTTGTTTGTAAGGAATTTGTAAAGTTCAGCAGAACTATGCATTTTGTTCTGGTGTATGTGAAGTTAAAATCGTTTTATTATACAGAATCTGAAAAGTTCAGCAGTTAACCAATTTGTAGTCTACTTATATTTTTTATAGAGAAAGCTTATTCTACAAATTGATTGTGGAACTGCTGAAATTTTCATAAGCAAATGGATGCATATAATTTGTCAACTGCTCAAAAGCTTTGTTTAATAGAATTATGAGAAATAGATAACAAGAATTGATTCTGCTTTCTGTAATGTTCAAAAGTTTTGTGTGGAAGTAAGTTGAACATAGAAGAAGGATGCATGTCACGTGTGTGTCCTGTTTCAGTATAAGGACAAAATAATATATGTATAGGACATCAAGTGTCTCTCTAATTAATAAGCTGTCTCTTTAAGAAATATAAAACCCAAACCCAAAACCTAACACTAACCCGAACCCGAACCCGAATCCAAATCCGAACCCTAACCTCAACCCAAACCCGAAACCGAAACCGAACCTGAAAAGGAACCCTAATACTAACCCGAACCAGAACCCTAATCCTAACTTTAATCCTAACGCGAACACTACCCTGAACCTGAACCTGAACCAGAACCCAAACCCAAACCCAAACCCTAAACCTAACCCAATCCGTAACCCTAGCCCTAACCCTAAACCTAAACCTAACCACATCCGTAACCCTAGCCCTAACCCTAACCCTAACCCTAACCCTAACCCTAACCCTAACCCTAATGCTAGACCTAGATCTCGCCATAGGACTTGGCCTAGCAGTAGCCATAACCCTAACCCTAACCCTAACCCTAACCCTAACGCTAACCCTAACCTGAACCCTAACCCTAACCCTAGCCCCAACGCTAACCCTAACCCTAACCCTACCCCTAACCCTTACCCTAACCCTAGCCCGGCTAAGCCTAAGACTAAGACTAACCCTAAGCGTAACCCTAACCCTAACCTTAACCCTAACCCTAACCCTAACCCTAACCCTAACCTGAACCCTAACCCAAACCCTAACCCTAACGCTAACCCTAACCCTAACGCCTACCCTAACCCCAACCCTAACCCTAATCCTAACCCTAACCCTAACCCTAACCTTAACCCTAAAACTAACCCTAATCCTAAAATGAACCCTAACCCTTACCCTAACCCTAACCTTAAACCTAACCCTAACCCTAACCCTAACCCTAACCCTAACCCTAACCCTAACCCTAACCCTAACCCTAACCCTAACCTTAAACCTAACCCTAAACCTAACCCTAACCCTAACCCCATCCATAACCCTAGCCCTAACCCTAACCCTAACCCAAACCCTAACCCTAACCCTAACCCTAACCCTAACCCTAACCCTAATGCTAGGCCTAGATCTCGCCATAGGACTTGGCCTAGCAGTAGCCATAACCCTAACCCTAACCCTAACCCTAACGCTAACCCTAACCTGAACCCTAACCCTAACCCTAGCCCCAACGCTAACCCAACCCCTACCCCTACCCCTAACCCTTACCCTAACCCTAGCCCTAAGGCTAAGCCTAAGCCTAAGCCTAACCCTAAGCGTAACCCTAACCCTAACCTTAACCCTAACCCTAACCCTAACCCTAACCCTAACCCTAACCCTAACCCTAACCCTAACCCTAACCCTAACCCTAACCCTAACCCTAACCTTAAACCTAACCCTAAACCTAACCCTAACCCTAACCCCATCCATAACCCTAGCCCTAACCCTAAGCCTAACCCAAACCCTAACCCTAACCCTAACCCTAACCCTAACCCTAATGCTAGGCCTAGATCTCGCCATAGGACTTGGCCTAGCAGTAGCCATAACCCTAACCCTAACCCTAACCCTAACCCTAACGCTAACCCTAACCTGAACCCTAACCCTAACCCTAGCCCCAACGCTAACCCAACCCCTACCCCTACCCCTAACCCTTATCCTAACCCTAGCCCTAAGGCTAAGCCTAAGCCTAAGCCTAACCCTAAGCGTAACCCTAACCCTAACCTTAACCCTAACCCTAACCCTAACCCTAACCTGAACCCTAACCCTAACCCTAACCCTAACCCTAACCCTAAACCTAACACCTACCCTAACCCTAACCCTAACCCTAATCCTAACCCTAACCCTAACCTTAACCCTAAAACTAACCCTAATCCTAAACTGAACCCTAACCCTAACCCTAACCCTAACCCTAACCCTAACCCTAACCTTAAACCAAACCTAACCCTAACCCTAACCCTAACCCTAACCCTAACCCTAACCCTAACCTTACCCTAACCCTAACCCTAACCCTAGCCCTTGCCCTAGCCCTAGACCTCGCCATAGGCCTTCGCCTAGCAGTAACCCTAACCCTAACCCTAACCCTAACCCTAACCCTAACCCTAACCCTAACCCTAACCCTAACCCTAACCCTAACCCTAACCCTAACCCTAACCCTAACCCTAACCCTAACCCTAACCCTAACCCTAACATTTTATTCTTAATTTCTTTCTTCATCTTACTATAATTAAATTCCTTTAGTTTCCGTGTGTCCTTTACTTCTTACATCCGTAGTTATGGGTAAACACCTTGTTCTTCCTTGTTATGATTAAACATCACCTGAGATTTCTGTCAGTTAACACTCAATCCAGATATTGACCCAAATTTCTCCAAATGATAAATTAATCTTTATTATCAGTACCTAATCCACTAACATTCATTATTTTATCTGCAAACATTTCAATCATTAAACAAAATAGATCTCGGGAGAGGGGGCAACCTTGTCTAGTACCTCGGCCTAGAGGTATCCGATCTGAAATCCCATCATTAATTATCTCAGATGTATTTTAATACATCTATCACCCCTCTAAATTTCATTCCAAACCCCAAATTTTCAATCACTATGTTCAGTGTTGGCCCTTCCACACAAAGGCCTTAAGTATATCCAATGATAGAATACCAGTCTTCTGTTTATTCATTTCTGTATCATATATAATATTCACCACTCTTCTCGTTAAATTCGGCATTTATCTTCTTCCCTTTAGAAACCCATTTTGATCTTCCTTAATATATTTTGTAATAAACCCATTCATTCTATTCGCTAATATTGCGGTAATGAGAAAGGTCTATATGAACTAGGGTCAATCATATCGTGAGAACGGAGGGTTCAATTTTTTTTCCATAGTACAGCTCGGATCCTCGCCCTGAAGGGGGCATGCTTCAATACCTTGTAATCTTTGCAATCTTTCAAGGCTAGGGTCAGATGAACGGGCCCACTTGGCTTCTTGCGAAGGTTTAGATTTTTTCCTTCTCATTAAGCACATTTTTTAAAATATAGACCCAGGTTATGAGACAAGAAAATCATCTTGTTAACTCACGGTAGCTTAAAATTGAAAGCACAGGAGGAGTCAAAAAGGAGAGTACTTTCTACCGGGGAATTATCAGATAATTAACATTCCAGACTGCTCCAGTCTGCAATTACTCACTTTAAAACTACATAGGAAAGTTACTCATCTTCAACATAACATATTCAGGTCATCAACAACATATATTCCTTATATACAAAAGGTTTTTAACAGAATATACACCTTGTCTTGTGTTTTTCATATAGTTGTTCTGAAGCATATTGTTAAAAATATTATATTGAAAGCTTAGAAAGAAAGCATTATAGCATTACATACAACAAAAAATTTATAGTCTACTTATATTTCTAATAGAGATAGCATTAACTGCATAATTAATGTGCATTTCTCTCATACGCTTGATATAGAATTCTTTAACTTTCCATAAATAGAAACTCTTCTACATGTGAGATGCCACCTTTAATCCTATTAATTACACACCAAACTTTTTAATACATACACTTCAGAATCAATTCTTATCTACTTGTCATATTTCTATTAAGCACAGCTTTTTAGCAGTACATATTGCTGACCTTTTAAAACCTTTAAAAGACTATACAGTAGAAACGCGTATTTTTCATATTGTTCTGAAGCATATTCTAAAAGCATTTTGTGATATGTAGTCGAGTTTATGTAAAAGGCAAACTATATCAAAAGTATGAGAGGAATGATGCACATCCAGTGGTTCTGTAGTTAATAAGCTTTGTCTATAAGATATATGTATGTTGTATGGCTATACTTTTCGTATTTACATAAAAAGGATTTTAACTTCACATACACCACAACAATGCATAGTTCTGCTGTAAAACTCTACAAACAAAGGATTTTAGCCTTATATACAACACTTGTAATCTTCTTCTACATAAACCTTTTAACTATATGCATACTATGTGCATCATTCAGCTCCATTACAGTAAACACCTTGTGTTTTTCATATAGGAGTTGTTCTGACGCATATTTTAAGTTTAAAAGCTTTGTATAAAAGTATCCATATAATTTGAATCTACAGCTAAAATGCTTTGTTTAAATATGACAACTAGATAACAAGAAGATTCTGGTTTATGTAATCTTAAAAAGTTGGACCCTTGTATAACAAAGCTTGCATAACATAAAATTTGTACAACATAAAAAATTCCGGAGATAGGGAAAATTTGCTTAACAATCGCCTATGGGGAAAATCCGTACAAAAAAATGGGATTACTCTGCTTTCAATGCACTCCTATGGGAGTTTGTATAAAGGAAAATCTGCTTAACATAATTTCATTTGGTACGAATTCCTTTATACAAGGTACCACTGTAATTTGAATAATGGAGAAGGATGCATGTCACGTTAGAAGACAAGGAGTTTCTATTTAAAGTTAAAGAATTTTATATCAAGAGTATGATGAGAGAAATGATCCATATATTTTATGCACTTAAATAGACAAGGAGTTTCTCTAAAAGGCATTTTATATCAAAAGTCTGATGAGAGCAATGATGCACATCCAGTGGTTCTGTAAATAAGCTTCGTGTATAAGAAATATGTACCTACAAATTGTATGTTGAACGGCTTTACTTTTCACATTCTTTACATAAAAAGGATTTTAACTTCACACACACAATGCATAGTTCTGCTGTACTTAAACTCCTTACAAACAAAGGAGTTTAGCTTTACATACAACATGTAATATTCTACATAAACCTTTTAACTATATACATACTATGTGCATCATTCGGCTCTATTATAGTCTTCATATTCAAATTTTTTGGCATCACATATAGTCCAGAGGAACTGTCTTCAACATAAATTGCTTATATACTAAAGATTTTAAACAGAATAAACACATTGTGTTTTTCATGAGCTGTTCTGGAGTAACGTTAGTTTAAACACTGTATTTAAAGAATATTAAAAGCAAAAGGATGCATATTATTTGAATCTACTGCTAAAAGGCATTCTAAAAGGATAGAAGTTTGATAGGTTAAAAGGAATTTTATATCAAGAGTATGAAAGAAATGATGCAAATCAAGTTTTTGTAAATAAGCTTTGCCTATAAGATATCTAGGCAAATTGTTGAACTGCTCCTTTTCATAGTCTTTAGATAAAAAGGATTTTTTCACATGAACAAAAGATGCATACTGCTGTAAAAACATTCCTTAAAAAGGATTTTAGATTTACATACAACAATCTTTTTTATAACGCTTTTTAGCTATATACATACTTTGTGCATCACGGCTCTCGTCATATTCTTCATATTCAATGGTTTTTCGCATCAGATATAGTCCAGAGAAACTCCTTCAACAACATATTACTTATATACAAAAGATTTTTAGAAGGTTTTTACAGTAATAACACCTTGTGTTTTTCATATAGGAGTTGTTCTGACGCATATTTGAAGTTTAAAAGCTTTGTATAATTCACATAATTTGAATCTACAGCAAATGCTTTGTTTAAATATGACTAGATAACAAGAATTGATTCTGGTTTATGTAATCTTAAAAAGATTGGTAAGTACAGTGGACCCTTGTATAACAGCTTGTATATAAAATTTGTACAACATAAAAAATTCCGGAAATAGGGGAAATTTGCTTAACATAATCGCCTATGGGGAAAATCCGTACATAAAAATGGGATTATTCTTTCTGCATTCCTATGGGAATTTGTATAAAGGAACATTTGCTTAACATAATTTCATTTGGAACGAATTCCTTTATACACTGTGCCACTAATTTGAATAATGGAGAAGGATGCATGTCACGTTAGAAGACAAGGAGTTTCTGTGTAAAAAGGAATTTTATATCAAGAGTATGATGAGAGAAATGATCCACATATTTTATGCACTTAAATAGACAAGGAGTTTCTCTAAAAGGCATTTTATATCAAAAGTCTGATGAGAGCAATGATGCACATCCAGTGGTTCTGTAAATAAGCTTCGTGTATAAGAAATATGTACCTACAAATCGTATGTTGAACGGCTTTACTTTTCATATTCTTTACATAAAAAGGATTTTAACTTCACATACACCACAACAATGCATAGTTCTGCTGTACTTCTTACAAACAAAGGATTTTAGCTTTACATACAACACTTGAAATCTTCTACATAAACGTTTTAACAATATACATACTATGTGCATCATTCGGCTCTATTATATTCTTCATATTCAATTTTTTTGGCATCACATATAGTCCAGAGGAACTCTGTCTTAACATAACATATTCCTTATATACAAAAGATTTTAAACAGAATGAACACATTGTGTTTTTCATGAGCTGGAGTAACGTTAGTATAAACGCTTTGTATCTAAAGAATATTAAAAGCAAAAGGATGCATATTATTTGAATCTACTGCTAAAAGGCATTCTAAAAGGATAGAAATTTGATAGGTTTAAAGGAATTTTATATCAAGAGTATGAGAGAAATGATGCACATCAAGTTTTTGTAAATAAGATTTACCTATAACATATATAGGCAAATTGTTGAACTGCTCCTTTTCATATTCTTTAGATAAAAAGGACTTTTTCACATGAACAAAAAGATGCATAGTTCTGCTGTAAAAACATTCCTTAAAAAGGATTTTAGATTTACATACAACAAACACATCTTTTTTATAATGCTTTTTAGCTATATACATACTATGTGCATCACGGCTCTCGTCATATTCTTCATATTCAATGGTTTTTCGCATCAGATATAGTCCAGAGAAACTCCTTCAACAACATATTTCTTATATACAAAAGGTTTTTAGAAGGTTTTTACAGTAGAAACACCTTGTGTTTTTCATACAGTTGTTCTGACGAATATTTTAAGTTTAAAAGCTTTGTCTAAAAGGATCCATATAATTTGAATTTACAGCTAAAATGCTTTGTTTAAATATGACAACTAGATAACAAGAATTACTTCTGGTTTATGTAATCTTAAAAAGATTGGTAAGTAATTTGAATAATGGAGACGGATGCATGTCACAGAAGACAAGGAGTTTCTATGTAGTTAAAAGGAATTTTATATCGAGTATGATGAGAGAAATGATCCACATATTTTAACTTCACAGACACCAGAGCAAGAGGCATAGTTCTGCTGTACGTAAGAAATGCCTTACGAAAAGATTTTAGCTTTACATACAACAAACACCATCTTTACTATATAAATCTTTTCAACCACATATACGTACTATACGGCTCTTCTTACCACATTCTTCATTTTCTATTTTTTTTTTTTTTGGCAACATATATAGTCGAGAGAAACTGTCCAACATAACATAACAAAATATACAATAGAAACACCTTATCGTGTTTTTCATATAGGAGCTGTTCTGAAGCATATTCTAAGTAAAAGCTTTGTATATAAAGAATATGAAATGCAGCAAAAGGATGCATATGAGTCTACTGCTATAAAGCTTTGTTTAATTGAATTGTATGTAATGCTAGAACGCTCTTTTCTAAGCTTTCAATAAAAGGAATACGGTATATAGACAAGGAGTTTATGTAGTTAGGCATTTTATATCAAAAGTATGATGCACATCTTTTATATAAAGCTTGTTAACTATATACATACAATGTGCAACATTCGGCTCTCCTTCATATTCAATGGTTTTTGGCCATATTGTCCAGAGAAACTCATCTTAGACATAACATATTCCTTATATACAAAATGTTTTTAACAGAATATACACCTTTTCATATAGTTCTGAAGCATTTGTTAAAAAGCTATGTATATAAGGAATATGAAAAGTTCAGCAAAAGGATTCATATAATTTAAGTACTGCTAAAAAGCTGTGTTTAATAGAAATATGACAATTAGATAACAAGAATTGATTCTGAAGTGTATGTAATCTTAAAAAGTTTGGTGTGTAATTAATATGATTAAAGGAGGTGGCATTTCTCTTTATGGAAAGTTAAAGAATTCTATATCAAGGGTATGAGAGAAATGATGCACATATTTTATGCAGTTAATAAGCTATCTATTAGAAATATTAGACTATAATTTTTGTTGTATGTAATGCTATACTTTCTTTCTAAGCTTTCAATATAAGGAATATGATATGTAGACGAGTTTCTCTATGTAAAAGACGTTTTATATCAAGAGTATGAGAATGATGCACATGCAGATGTTCTGCAGTTAATGCTTTTATAAGAAATTTAAGTTACAAATTGTTTTTCGAACTGCTCAACTTTAGGATTTACATACAACAAACACATCTTTTTTATAAATCTTTTCATATATATGAATACTATGTGCATTGGCTCTCCTTACCATATTCTTTATATATGGTTTTTGGCATCATATATAGTCCAGAGAAATTCTTTGGCTTCAACATAACATATTCATATACAAAAGTTTTTTAACAGAATATACAGTACAACCTTGTATTTTTCCTTGTAGTTCTGACGCATATTCTGCTTAAAAGCTTTGTATATAAAGAATATGAAAAGTTATGCATATAATTTTACTGCTATAAAGCTTTGTTTTTGAAATAAGGTATAATGCTAAAATGCTCTTTTCTAAGCTTTCAATATAATGTGTAGAAGACAAGTAGTTTCTCTTCATGGAAGGTTAGGCATTTACATCCATCCATCCATCCATCCATCCATCCATCCATCCATCCATCCATCCATCCATCCATCCATCCATCCATCCATCCATCCATACACACATACACACATACATACATGTGCATCATTCGGCTTTCCTTACCATATTCTTCATATTCTCTGGCTTTTGGCATATATGGTCCAGAGAAACTCTTTGCCTTCAACATATTCCTTATATACAAAAGGTTTTTAACAAATGTACAGTAGAAACGCCTATTTTTCATATAGTTGTTCTGAAGCATATTCTAAAAGCTTTGTATGATATGTAGAGGACAAGGCGTTTATGTAAAAGTATATCAAAAGTATGATAGTAATACTATCAAAAGTATGATAGCAATGATGCACATCCAGTGGTTCTGTAGTTAATGTTTTGTCTATAAGAAATATAAGGAACCTACAAATTGTATTTTGAACGGCCTTACATTTCATATTCTTTATATAAACAGGATTTTTACTTCACATACACCACAACGATGCATAGTTCTGCAGTACTTAACAAATTCGCTTTACTTGTCATCTACATAAACCTTTTAACTATATACATACTATGTGCATCACTCGGCTATCATATTCTTCATATTCAATTTTTTTTGGCATCACATATAGACCAGAGAAACTCGTCTTCAACATAACATATTCCTTATATACTAAAGATATATACTAAAGATTTTAAACAGAATATACAGTATAAACCACCTGTCGTATTTTTCATGAGCTGTTCTGAAGCATGTTTAAAAGCTTTGTATATACAGAATATGAACAGCAAAAGGATGCATATTGTTAGAGTACTGCTAAAAGGCATTGTTTAATAGAGAAATGATGCACATCAAGTTTCTGTAAATAAGATTTTATAAGAATTTTATAAGAAATATAAGTAACTACAAATTGTTGCTGCACCTTTTCATATCCTTCAGATCAACAGGATTTTTTCACATGCACAAGAAGATGCATAATTCTGCTGTAAAAACATTCCTTAAAAAGGATTTTAGATTTACATACAAACACATCTTTTTTATAAAGCTTTTTAGCTATATATATACTACGTGCATCACGGCTCTCATATTCTTCATATTCAATGATTTTTCGCAGATATAGTCCAGAGAAACTCCTTCAACAACATTTCTTATATACAAAAGGTTTTTAGAAGACTTTTACAGTAGAAACACCTTGTGTTTTTCATATAGGAGTTGTTCTAAAGCATATTTTAAGTTTAAAAGCTTTGTATACGAAGAATATGAAAAGTTCAGCAAAAAATCATATAATTTGAATCTACAGCTAAAATGCTTTGTTTAATAAAAATATGACAAGATAAGAAGAATTGATTCTGGTTTATGTAATCTTAAAAAGATTGGTAAGTAATTTAAATAATGGAGGATGCATGTCACGTTAGAAGACAAGGAGTTTCTATGTAGTTAAAAGGAATTTTATATCAAGAGCATGATGAGAGAAATGATCCACATATTTTATGCAGTTTATAAGCTATCTCTAAGAAATTTAAGTAACTATAAATTGTATGTAATGCTATTTCTTTCTGCTTTCAATATAAGGAATATATGTAAAGGAGTTTCTCTAAAAGGCATTTTATATCAAAATTATGATTAGAGAAATGATGCACATCCAGTGGTTCTGTGGTTAAGCTTTATAAGAAATATAAGTACAAATTGTTTGTTGAACAGCTTTTCAGATTCTTTATATGGAAAGGATTTTAACTTCAGATACACCAGAACAAGAGGCATAGTTCTGCTGTACTTAAGAAATTCCTTACAAAGGATTTTAGCTTTACATACAACAAACACACCATCATCTACAATATAAAGCTTTTCAACTACATATACCTACTATGTGCATCATTCGGCTCTCCTTACCATATTCTTCATTTTCAATTTTTTTTTGGCATCATAAATCCAGAGAAACTCCTTGACTTCAACAACATGAATATACAATAGAAACATGATCGTGTTTTTCATATAGGTGCTGTTCTGCATATTCTTTGTATATAAAGAATATGAAAAGTTCAGCAAAAGGATGCATATAATTGAGTCTACTGCTATACAGCTTTGTTTAAATGAAATGTATGTAATGCTACAACGCTCTCTCCTAAGCTTTCAATGAAAGGAATATGATATGTAGACGACAAGGAGTTTATGTAAAGTGGGGAATTTTATATCAAAAGTATGAAGCACATCCAGCGGTTCTGTAGCTAATAAGCGTTGTCTATAAGAAATATGATACTATAAATTTTTTGTTGAAGTCCTCGAACCCTCATATTCTTTAGATAAAATGGATTTTAATTTCACATGCACAAGAATAGTTCTGTTGTACTTAAAAAATACCTTACAATGGATTTAAGCTTTAAATACAAAAAACACACTTGTCATTTTTATATAAAGTTTTTTGACTATATACATACCATGTGCAACATTCGGATTAGGCTTAGGGTTAGGGTTAGGCTTAGGGTTAGAGTTAGGGTTAGGGTTAGGGTCCGGAATTCCACGCCGACCCGGGAACGAGGGAAGAAATGTGTCCGGCATTCTGCGGCGTTCCCGGATCGGGGCCCCAGCGCCGACCCGGGAACGTCGGGAAAAATCCGCCCGGAATTCCGCGGCGTTTCCGGATCGGGACCCCGGCGCGGACCCGGGAACGTCGGGAGAAAATGCGCCGGGAATTCCACGGCGTTCCCGGATCGGGGCCCCGGCGTTGACCCGGGAACGTCGAGGAAAATATGGGCCCGGAATTCCGCGGCGTTCCCGGATCGGGGCCCCGGCGCCGACCCGGGAACCTCGGGGGAAAAATGGGCCCGGAATTCCCCGGCGTTCCTGGATCGGGGCCCCGGTGCCGACCCTGGAATGTCAGAAAACGCGTCCGGAATTCCGCAGCCTTCCCGGATTGGCTCCTCGGCGCCGACCCGGGAATGTCGGAAAACGCGTCCGGAATTCCGCGACGTTCCAGGATGGGTGCCCGGCGCCGACCCAGGAATGTCGAAAAAATGCGACTGGAATTCCGCGGCCTTCCCGGATCGGGGCCCTGGCGCCGACCCGGGAACGTCGGGGAAAAAATGCGCCAGGAATTCCGCGGCGTTCCTGGATCGGGGCCCCGGCGCCGAACCGGGAACGTCGGGGAAAAATGGGCCCAGAATTCCCCGGCGTTCCTGGATCGGGGCCCTGGCGCCGACCAGGGAACATCGGGGAAGAAATCGGCCCGGAATTCCACGGTGTTCCCGGATCGGGGCCCCGGGGCTGACCCGGGAACATTGGGGAAAAAATGGGCCCGGAATTCCACGGCGTTCCCAGATCGGGGCCCCGGTGCCGACCCTGGAATGTCAGAAAACGCGTCCGGAATTCCGCGGCCTTCCCGGATTGGCGCCTCGGCGCCGACCCGGTAATGTCGGAAAACGCGTCCGGAATTCTGCAACGTTCCTGGATGGGTGCCCCGGCGCCGACCCGGGAATGTCGAAAAAATGCGCCTGGAATTCCGCGGCGTTCCCGGATGGCCGCCCCGGCGCCGACACGGGAATGCCGGAAAACATGTCCGGAATTCCGCGGCATTCCCGGATCGGCGCCCCGGCGCCGACCGGGACTGTCGAAAAAATACACCTGGAATTCTGCCGTGTTCCCGGATGGGCGCCCCGGCCCCAACCCGGGAATATCGAAAAAACGCTCCCGGAATTCCGCGACGTTCCCTAATGGGCGCCCCGGTGGCGTCCCGGGAATGTCGATAAAAAGGGCCCGGAATTCCGCGACGCTCCCGGATCAGGGCCCCGGTGCCGACCCTGGAATGTCAGAAAATGCGTCCGGAATTCCGCGGCCTTCCCGGATTGGCGCCTTGGCACCGACCCGGGAATGTCGGAAAACGCGTCCGGAATTCCGCGGCGTTCCCGGATCGGCGCTCCGGTGCCGACCGGGAACGTCGAAAAAATACACCCGGAATTCTGCGGCGTTCCCGGATGGGCGCCCCCGCACCAACCCGGGAATGTCGAAAAAATGCTACCGGAATTCCGCAACGTTCCCTGATGGGCGCCCCGGCGGCGTCCCGGGAATGTCGAAAAAATGCGCACGGAATTCCGCGGCCTTCCCAGATCGGCGGCCCGGCGCCGACCCGGGAATGTCAGAAAATGCGTCCGGAATTCCGCGGCCTTACCGGATTGGCGTCCCAGCGCCGACCCGGGAATGTCGGAAAACACGTCCGGAATTTCGTGACGTTCCCAGTTCGGGGCCCCGGCGCCGACCCGGGAACATCGGGGGAAAAATGGGCCCGGAATTCCGCAGCGTTCCCAGATCGGGGCCCCGGTGACGACCATGGAATGTCAGAAAACGCGTCCGGAATTCCGTGGCCTTCCCGGATTCGCGCCTCGGCGCCGACCCGGGAATGACGGAAAATGCGCCCGGAATTCCGCGGCGTTCCCGGATCGGGACCCTGGCACTGACCCGGGAACGTCAGGAGAAAATGCGCCAGGAATTCCACGGCGTTCCCGGATCGGGGCCCCGGCGCGGACCCGAGAACGTCGGGGAAAAAATGCGCCGGGAATTCCACGGCGTTCGCAGATCGGGGCTCCGGCGCCGACCCAGGAACGTCGGGGAAAAATGCGCAGGGAATTCCGCGGCGTTCCCAGATCGGGGCCCCGGCCGACCCGGAACGTCGAAAAAATCCCCGGAATTCGCGGCGTTCCGGATGGGCGCCCGGCGCCCCGACCCGGAATGTCAGAAAACGCGTCCCGGAATTCCGCAACGTTCCCTGGATGGGCGCCCCGGCTGCGACCCGGGAATGTCGAAAAAATGCGCCGGAATTCCGCGGCGTTCCGGATCGGCGCCCGGCGCCGACACGGGAATGTCGGAAAACACGTCCGGAATTTCGCGGTTCCCGATGGCGCCCCGGCGCCGACCGGGAATGTCGAAAAAATGCCCGGAATTCCGCGCGTTCCCAGATGGGCCCCGGCGCCGACCCGGGAATGTCAAAAAAACGCTCCGGAATTCCGCGGCCTTCCTGATATGGGCGCCCGGTGCCGACCCGGAATGTCGAAAACGCGCCGGAATTCGGGGCACTTCCCGGATGGGTGCCCCGGCGCCGACCCGGGAATGTCGAAAAAATGAGCCTGGAATTCCGCGGCGTTCCCGGATGGCCGCCCCGGCGCCGACACGGGAATGCCGGAAAACGTGTCCGGAATTCCGCGACGTTCCTGGATGGGTGCCCCGCTGCCGACCTGGGAATGTCGAAAAAATGCGCCTGGAATTCCGCGGCCTTCCCGGATATGCGCCCCGGCGCCTACCTGGGAATGTCAAAAAAGCTACCGGAATTCCGCGGCGTACCCGATGGGCGCCCGCGCCGACCCGGGAATGTCGGAAAACGTGCCGGAATTCCGCGGCGTTCCCGATCGGCGCCCCGGCCGACCGGACATCGGAAGTCAGAAAAGCGTCCGAATTCCGCGGCTTCCGGATGGCGCCTCGGCCCCGACCCGGGAATGTCGGAAAAATGCGTCCCGGAATTCCGCGCGTTCCATCGGCCCTGCCCGACCGGGAACTCGGGGAAAAATGCGCCGGGAATTCCGTGGCGTTCCCGGATCTGGGCCCCGGCGCGGACCCGGGAACGTCGGGGAAAAATGCGCTGGGAATTCCGCGGCGTTCCCGGATCGGGGCCTCGGCGCTGACCCGGGAACGTCGGGGAAAATATGGGCCCGGAATTCTGCGGCGTTCCGGGATCGGGGCCCCGGCACCGACCCGGGAACGTCGGGGAAAAAATGGGCCCGGAATTCCCCGGCGTTCCTGGATCGGGGGCCCGGTGCCGACCCTGGAATGTCAGAAAACGCGTCCGGAATTCCGCGGCCTTCCCGGATTGGCGCCTCGGCTCCGACCCGGGAATGTCGGAAAATGCGTCCGGAATTCCGCGGCGTTCCTGGATCGGCGCTCCGGTGGCGACCGGGAACGTTGAAAAAATACACCCGGAATTCTGCGGGGTTCCCGGATGGGCGCCCCCGCCCCAACCCGGGAATGTCGAAAAAATGCTCCCGGAATTCCGCAACGTTCCCTGATGGGTGCCCCGGCGGCGTCCCGGGAATGTCGAAAAAAATACGCCTGGAATTCCGCGC
Organism: Phrynocephalus vlangalii; assembly: GCA_037367305.1. NCBI lineage: Eukaryota > Metazoa > Chordata > Lepidosauria > Squamata > Agamidae > Phrynocephalus > Phrynocephalus vlangalii. The sequence goes on along the minus strand of JAWVWN010003163.1, from coordinate 273,920 downwards.
CCTTCCCAGATCGGGGCCCCGGTGCCGACCCTGGAATGTCAGAAAACGTGCCCGGAATTCCGCGGCCTTCCCGGATTGGCGCCTCGGCGCCGACCGGGAACGTCGAAAAAATACACCCGGAATTCTGCGGCGTTCCCGGATGGGCGCCCCCGCCCCAACCCGGGAATGTCGAAAAAATGCTACCGGAATTCCGCAACGTTTCCTGATGGGCGCCCCGGCGTCCCGGGAATGTCGAAAAAATGCGCACGGAATTCCGCGGCCTTCCCAGATCGGCGGCCCGGCGCCGACCCGGGAATGTCAGAAAATGCACTCCGGAATTCCCGCCTTACCGGATTGGCGTCCCAGCGCCGACCCGGGAATGTTGGAAAACACGTCCGGAATTTCGTGACGTTCCCAGTTCGGGGCCCCGGCGCCGACCCGGGAACATCAGGGGAAAAATGGGCCCGGAATTCCGCAGCGTTCCCAGATCGGGGCCCCGGTGAAGACAATGGAATGTCAGAAAACGCGTCCGGAATTCCGCGGCCTTCCCGGATTGGCGCCTCGGCGCCGACCCGGGAATGACGGAAAATGCGTCCGGAATTCCGCGGCGTTCCCGGATCGGGACCCTGGCACCGACCCGGGAACGTCAGGAGAAAATGCGCCAGGAATTCCACGGCGTTCGCAGATCGGGACCCCGGCGCGGACCCGGGAACGTCGGGAGAAAATGCGCCGGGAATTCCACGGCGTTCCCGGATCGGGCGCCCGGCGTGACCCGGAACGTCGAGGGAAATATGGCCCGGAATTCCGCGGCAGTCCCGGATCGGGGCCCCGGCGCCGACCCGGGAACGTCGGGGAAAAAATGGGCCCGGAATTCCCCGGCGTTCCTGGATCGGGGGCCCGGTGCCGACCCTGGAATGTCAGAAAACGCGTCCGGAATTCCGCGGCCTTCCCGGATTGGCGCCTCGGCTCCGACCCGGGAATGTCGGAAAATGCGTCCGGAATTCCGCGGCGTTCCCGGATCGGCGCTCCCGAGGCGACCCTGAACGTCGAAAAAATACACCCGGAATTCTGCGGGTTCCCGGATGGGCGCCCCCTCCCCACCCGGGAATGTCGAAAAAATGCTCCCGGAATTCCGCAACGTTCCCTGATGGGTGCCCCGGCGCGCCCGGGAATGTCGAAAAAAATACGCCTGGAATTCCGCGCCCTTCCCAGATCGGGGCCCCGTGCCGACCATGGAATGTCAGAAAACGCGTCCGGAATTCCGCGGCCTTCCCGGATTGGCGCCTCGGCGCCGACCGGGAACGTCGAAAAAATACACCCGGAATTCTGCGGCGTTCCCGGATGGGCGCCCCCGCCCCAACCCGGGAATGTCGAAAAAATGCTACCGGAATTCCGCAACGTTCCCTGATGGGCGCCCCGGCGGCGTCCCGGGAATGTCGAAAAAATGCGCACGGAATTCCGCGGCCTTCCCAGATCGGCGGCGCGGCGCCGACCCGGGAATGTCAGAAAATGCATCCGGAATTCCTCGGCCTTACCGGATTGGCGTCCCAGCGCCGACCCGGGAATGTTGGAAAACACGTCCGGAATTTCGTGACGTTCCCAGTTCGGGGCCCCGGTGAAGACAATGGAATGTCAGAAAACGCGTCCGGAATTCCGCGGCCTTCCCGGATTGGCGCCTCGGCGCCGACCCGGGAATGACGGAAAATGCGTCCGGAATTCCGCGGCGTTCCCGGATCGGGACCCTGGCACCGACCCGGGAACGTCAGGAGAAAATGCGCCAGGAATTCCACGGCGTTCGCAGATCGGGACCCCGGCGCGGACCCGGGAACGTCGGGAGAAAATGCGCTGGGAATTCCACGGCGTTCCCGGATCGGGGCCCCGGCGTTGACCCGGGAACGTCGAGGAAAATATGGGCCCGGAATTCCGCGGCATTCCCAGATCGGGGCCCCGGCGCCGACCCGGGAACGTCGGGGAAAAAATGGGCCCGGAATTCCCCGGCGTTCCTGGATCGGGGGCCCGGTGCCGACCCTGGAATGTCAGAAAACGCGTCCGGAATTCCGCGGCCTTCCCGGATTGGCGCCTCGGCTCCGACCCGGGAATGTCGGAAAATGCGTCCGGAATTCCGCGGCGTTCCTGGATCGGCGCTCCGGTGGCGACCGGGAACGTCAAAAAAATACACCCGGAATTCTGCGGGGTTCCCGGATGGGCGCCCCCTCCCCAACCCGGGAATGTCGAAAAAATGCTCCCGGAATTCCGCAACGTTCCCTGATGGGTGCCCCGGCGGCGTCCCGGGAATGTCGAAAAAAATACGCCTGGAATTCCGCGCCCTTCCCAGATCGGGGCCCCGGTGCCGACCCTGGAATGTCAGAAAACGCGCCCGGAATTCCGCGGCCTTCCCGGATTGGCGCCTCGGCGCCGACCGGGAACGTCGAAAAAATACACCCGGAATTCTGCGGCGTTCCCGGATGGGCGCCCCCGCCCCAACCCGGGAATGTCGAAAAAATGCTACCGGAATTCCGCAACGTTCCCTGATGGGCGCCCCGGCGGCGTCCCGGGAATGTCGAAAAAATGCGCACGGAATTCCGCGGCCTTCCCAGATCGGCGGCGCGGCGCCGACCCGGGAATGTCAGAAAATGCATCCGGAATTCCTCGGCCTTACCGGATTGGCGTCCCAGCGCCGACCCGGGAATGTTGGAAAACACGTCCGGAATTTCGTGACGTTCCCAGTTCGGGGCCCCGGCGCCGACCCGGGAACATCAGGGGAAAAATGGGCCCAGAATTCCGCAGCGTTCCCAGATCGGGGCCCCGGTGAAGACAATGGAATGTCAGAAAACGCGTCCGGAATTCCGCGGCCTTCCCGGATTGGCGCCTCGGCGCCGACCCGGGAATGACGGAAAATGCGTCCGGAATTCCGCGGCGTTCCCGGATCGGGACCCTGGCACCGACCCGGGAACGTCAGGAGAAAATGCGCCAGGAATTCCACGGCGTTCGCAGATCGGGACCCCGGCGCGGACCCGGGAACGTCGGGAGAAAATGCGCCGGGAATTCCACGGCGTTCCCGGATCGGGGCCCCGGCGTTGACCCGGGAACGTCGAGGAAAATATGGGCCCGGAATTCCGCGGCATTCCCGGATCGGGGCCCCGGCGCCGACCCGGGAACCTCGGGGAAAAAATGGGCCTGGAATTCCCCGGCGTTCCTGGATCGGGGCCCCGGTGCCGACCCTGGAATGTCAGAAAACGCGTCCGGAATTCTGCAGCCTTCCCGGATTGGCTCCTCGGCGCCGACCTGGGAATGTCGGAAAACGCGTCCGGAATTCCGCGACGTTCCAGGATGGGTGCCCGGCGCCGACCCAGGAATGTCGAAAAAATGCGACTGGAATTCCGCGGCCTTCCCGGATCGGGGCCCTGGCGCCGACCCGGGAACGTCGGGGAAAAATGCGCCAGGAATTCCGCGGCGTTCCTGGATCGGGGCCCCGGCGCCGAACCGGGAACGTCGGGGAAAAATGGGCCCAGAATTCCCCGGCGTTCCTGGATCGGGCCCGGCGCCGACCAGGGAACATCGGGAAAAATCGGCCCGGAATTCCACGGTTTCCCGGATCGGGGCCCCGGGCTGACCGGGAACATTGGGGAAAAAATGGGCCCGGAATTCCACGGCGTTCCCAGATCGGGGCCCCGGGCCGACCCTGGAATGTCGGGAAAAAGCGCCGGAATTCCGCGGCCTTCCCGGATTGGCGCCTCGGCGCCGACCCGGTAATGTCGGAAAACGCGGCCGTAATTCAGCAACCGTACTGGATGGGTGCCCCGCCGCCGACCCGGGAATGTCGAAAAAAAGCGCCGGGAATTCCGCGGCGTTCCCGGATGGCCGCCCCGGCGCCGACACGGGAATGCCGGAAAACATGTCCGGGATTCCGCGGCATTCCCGGATCGGCGCCCCGGCGCCGACCGGGAACTGTCGAAAAAATCCCGGAATTCCGCGCGTTTCCCGGATCGGCGCCCCGGCGCCGAACCGGGAATTCGAAAAAACGCCCCGGAATTCCGCGACGTTCCCATGGGCGCCCCGTGGCGACCCGGGAATGTCGAAAAAAGGCCCGGAATTCCGCGACGTTCCCGATCGGGCCCCGGTGCGCGACCCGGAATGTCAAAAAATGCGCCGGAATTCCGCGCCTTCCCGGATGGGCCCCGGTGCCGACCCTGGGAATGTCGAAAACGCGTCCGGAATTCCGCGGCCTTCCCGGATGGCGCCTCGGCGCCGACCGGGAACGTCGAAAAAATACACCCAGAATTCTGCGGCGTTCCCGGATGGGCGCCCCCGCCCCAACCCGGGAATGTCGAAAAAATTCTACCGGAATTCCGCAACGTTCCCTGATGGGCGCCCCGGCGGCGTCCCGGGAATGTCGAAAAAATGCGCACGGAATTCCGCGGCTTTCCCAGATCGGCGGCCCGGCGCCGACCCGGGAATGTCAGAAAATGCGTCCGGAATTCCGCGGCCTTACCGGATTGGCGTCCCAGCGCCGCCCCGGGAATGTCGGAAAACACGTCCGGAATTTCGTGACATTTCCAGTTCGGGGCCCCGGCCCCGACCCGGGAACATCGGGGGAAAAATGGGCCCGGAATTCCGCAGCGTTCCCAGAACGGGGCCCCGGTGACGACCATGGAATGTCAGAAAACGCGTCCGGAATTCCGTGGCCTTCCCGGATTGGCGCCCCCGCTCCGACCCGGGAATTTTGAAAAAATCCCCCCCCCGGGAAATTTCCGCACTTCCCCTATGGGCCCCCGGGCGGCGCCCCGGGAATTTTAAAAAAAGGGGCCCGATTTCCGGCCTTTCCCCCGGTTTGGCGCCGGGCCCACCCGGGAAGTCAGAAAATCCCAAAATTTCCGCGGCTTCCCCCGGATGGGCCCCAGCGCGACCGGGGAAATGGGGGAAAAACGCCGGAATTCGGGGCGTTCCCGGTCGGGCCCCGGCGCCGCCCGGGGAACACGGGGGAAAAAAATGGCGGAAATTCCCGCGTTCCCGTTTCGGGCCCCCGGGCGCCCCCGGAAGGGGGGGAAAATGGCCGGAATTCGCGGCTTCCCCCGGATGGGGCCCCGGGCCCGCCCGGGGAACCGGAAAAAAGGGCCCGGAATTCCCCGGCGTTCCGGATGGGGGGCCCGGGCCGGGACCCGGAAAAGTCAAAAAGCCCGGAATTTCCCGGGGGTTCCCTTTGGGGCCCGGCCCGCCCCGGGAAGGGGGAAAATGCGCCGGGGAATTCCGCGGCTTTCCCCGGGGATGGGCCTCCGGGGGACCGGAACGTCAAAAAATACACCCAATCTCGGCTTCCCCGGGAGGGGCGCCCCCCCCCCCCCCGGGGAAATGTCAAAAAAAAGCTCCCGAATTCCGCAACGTTCCCTATGGCCCGGGGCCGTCCGGGGGAATGTGAAAAAATCGCCGGAATTCCCGCCCTTCCCAGATCGGGGCCCCGGGCCGACCCGGAATTAGAAAACCCCCGGGAAATTCCGGGGGCCCCCTTCCCCGGGATTGGCGCCTGGGGCGCCGACCGGAAGTCAAAAATCCCCGGGAATTCTGGGGGGTTCCCGGAGGGCGCCTCGGCGCCGACCCGGGAATGTCGGAAAACGCGTCCGGAATTCCGCGACGTTCCTGGATGGGTGCCCTGCTGCCGACCTGGGAATGTCGAAAAAATGCGCCTGGAATTCCGCGGCCTTCCCGGATATGCGCCCCGGCGCCTACCTGGGAATGTCAAAAAACTACGCTCGGAATTCCACGGCGTACCCGGATGGCCGCCCCGGCGCCGACACGGGAATGTCGGAAAACGTGTCCGAAATTCCGCGGCGTTCCCGGATCGGCGCCCCGGCGCCGACCGGGACCATCGAAAAAATACACCCGGAATTCTGCCGTGTTCCTGGATGGGCGCCTCGGCCCCAACCCGGGGATGTTGAAAAAATGCTCCCGGAATTCCGCGACGTTCCCTGATGGGCGCCCCGGCGGCGTCCCGGGAATGTTGAAAAAAAGGGCCCGGATTTCCGTGGCCTTCCCGGATTGGCGCCTCGGCACCGACCCGGGAACGTCGGGAGAAAATGCGCCAGCGCGGACCTGGGAACTACGGGGAAAAAATGCGCAGGGAATTCCGTGGCGTTCCCGGATCTGGGCCCCGGCGCTGACCCGGGAGCGTCGGGGAAAATATGGGCCTGGAATTCTGCGGCGTTCCCGGATCGGGGCACCGGCGCCGACCCGGGAACGTCGGGGGAAAAATGGGCCCGAAATTCCCCGGCGTTCCTGGATCGGGGCCCCGGTGCCGACCCTGGAATGTCAGAAAACGCGTCCGGAATTCCGCGGCCTTCCCGGATTGGCGCCTCGGCTCCGACCCGGGAATGTCGGAAAATGCGCCCGGAATTCCGCGGCCTTCCCGGATGGCCGCCCCGGTGCCGACCGGGAACGTCGAAAAAATACACCCGGAATTCTGCGGCGTTCCCGGATGGGCGCCCCCGCCCCAACCCGGGAATGTCGAAAAAATGCTACCGGAATTCCGCAACGTTCCCTGATGGGCGCCCCGGCGGCGTCCCGGGAATGTCGAAAAAATGCGCACGGAATTCCGCGGCCTTCCCAGATCGGCGGCGCGGCGCCGACCCGGGAATGTCAGAAAATGCATCCGGAATTCCGCGGCCTTACCGGATTGGCGTCCCAGCGCCGACCCGGGAATGTTGGAAAACACGTCCGGAATTTCGTGACGTTCCCAGTTCGGGGCCCCGGCGCCGACCCGGGAACATCAGGGGAAAAATGGGCCCGGAATTCCGCAGCGTTCCCAGATCGGGGCCCCGGTGACGACCATGGAATGTCAGAAAATGCGTCCGGAATTCCGCGGCATTCCCGGATTGGCGCCTCGGCGCCGACCCGGGAATGACGGAAAATGCGTCCGGAATTCCGCGGCGTTCCCGGATCGGGACCCTGGCACCGACCCGGGAACGTCAGGAGAAAATGCGCCAGGAATTCCACGGCGTTCGCAGATCGGGGCTCCGGCGCCGACCCGGGAACGTCGGGGAAAAAATGCGCCGGGAATTCCGCGGCGTTCCCAGATCGGCGCTCCGGCGCCGACCGGGAACGTCGAAAAAATACACCCAGAATTCTGCGGCGTTCCCGGATGGGCGCCCCCGCCCCAATCCGGGAATGTCGAGAAAATGCTCCCGGAATTCCGCAACGTTCTCTGATGGGCGCCTCGGTGGCGTCCCGGGAATGTCGAAAAAATGCGCACGGAATTCCGCGGCCTTCCCAGATCGGCGGCCCGGCGCCGACCCAGGAATGTAGGAAAACACGTCCGGAATTTCGTGATGTTCCCAGATCGGGGCTCCGGCGCCGACTCGGGAACGTCGGGGAAAAAATGGGCCCGGAATTCCGCGGCGTTCCCAGATCGGGGCCCCGGTGCCGACACTGGAATGTCAGAAAATGCGTCCGGAATTCTGCGGCCTTCCCGGATGGGCGCCTCGGCGCCGACCCGGGAATGTCGGAAAACGCGTCCGGAATTCCGCGACGTTCCTGGATGGGTGCCCCGCTGCCGACCTGGGAATGTCGAAAAAATGTGCCTGGAATTCCGCGGCCTTCCCGGGTATGCGCCCCGGCGCCTACCTGGGAATGTCAAAAAACTACGCCCGGAATTCCGCGGCGTTCCCGGATGGCCGCCCTGGCGCCGACACGGGAATGTCGGAAAACGTGTCCGGAATTCCGCGGCGTTCCCGGATCGGCGCCCCGGCGCCGACCGGGACCATCGAAAAAATACACCCGGAATTCTGCCGTGTTCCTGGATGGGCGCCCCGGCCCCAACCCGGGAATGTCGAAAAAATGCTCCCGGAATTCCGCGACGTTCCCTGATGGGCGCCCCGGCGGCGTCCCGGGAATGTCGAAAAAAAGGGCCCGGAATTCCGTGGCCTTCCCGGATTGGCGCCTCGGCACCGACCCGGGAACGTCGGGAGAAAATGCGCCAGCGCGGACCTGGGAACTACGGGGAAAAAATGCGCAGGGAATTCCGTGGCGTTCCCGGATCTGGGCCCCGGCGCTGACCCGGGAGCGTCGGGGAAAATATGGGCCTGGAATTCTGCGGCGTTCCCGGATCGGGGCACCGGCGCCGACCCGGGAACGTCGGGGGAAAAATGGGCCCGAAATTCCCCGGCGTTCCTGGATCGGGGCCCCGGTGCCGACCCTGGAATGTCAGAAAACGCGTCCGGAATTCCGCGGCCTTCCCGGATTGGCGCCTCGGCTCCGACCCGGGAATGTCGGAAAATGCGCACGGAATTCCGCGGCGTTCCCGGATGGCTGCCCCGGCGCCGACACGGGAATGTCGGAAAACGTGTCCGGAATTCCGCGGCGTTCCCGGATCGGCGCCCCGGCGCCGACCGGGACCGTCGAAAAAATACACCTGGAATTCTGCACGTTCCCTGATGGGCGCCCCGGCGCCGAACCCGGGAATGTGAAAAAATGGCCCGGAATTCCGCGGTTCCCGATGGCGCCCCGGCGGCCGACCCGGGAAGTCGGGGAAAAAATGGGCCCGGAATTCCGGGCGTCCCAGATCAGGGCCCCGGTGCCGACCCTGGAATGTCAGAAAATGCGTCCGGAATTCCGCGGCCTTCCCGGATTGGCGCCTCGGTGCCGACCCAGGAATGTCGGAAAATCCGTACGGAATTCTGCGACGTTCCTGAATGGGTGCCCCAGCGCCGACCCGGGAATGTCGAAAAAATGCCCCTGGAATTCCGCGGCCTTCCCAGATGGGCGCCCCGGTGCCTACCTGGGAATGTCAAAAAAATACGCCCGGAATTCCGCAGCGTTCCCGGATGGCCACCCCGGCGCCGACACGGGAATGTCGGAAAACGTGTCCGGAATTCCGCGGCGTTCCCGGATCGGCGCCCCGGCGCCGACCGGGACCGTCGAAAAAATACACCTGGAATTCTGCCGTGTTCCCGGATGGGCGCCCCGGCCCCAACCCGGGAATGTCGAAAAAATGCTCCCGGAATTCCGCGACGTTCCCTGATGGGCGCCCCGGTGGCGTCCCGGGAATGTCGATAAAAAGGGCCCGGAATTCCGCGGCGCTCCCGGATCAGGGCCCCGGTGCCGACCCTGGAATGTCAGAAAACGCATCCGGAATTCCGCGGCCTTACCGGATTGGCGTCCCAGCGCCGACCCGGGAATGTCGGAAAACACGTCCGGAATTTCGTGACGTTCCCAGATCGGGGCCCCGGCGCCGACCCGGGAACATCGGGGGAAAAATGGGCCCGGAATTCCACGGTGTTCCCGGATCGGGGCCCCGGCTCCGACCCGGGAACGTCGGGGAAAAAATGGGCCCGGAATTCCGCGGCGTTCCTGGATCAGGGCCCCGGTGCCGACCCTGGAATGTCAGAAAATGCGTCCGGAATTCCGCGGCCTTCCCGGATTGGCGCCTCGGTGCCGACCCAGGAATGTCGGAAAATCCGTACGGAATTCTGCGACGTTCCTGAATGGGTGCCCCAGCGCCGACCCGGGAATGTCGAAAAAATGCCCCTGGAATTCCGCGGCCTTCCCGGATGGGCGCCCCGGTGCCTACCTGGGAATGTCAAAAAAATACGCCCGGAATTCCGCAGCGTTCCCGGATGGCCACCCCGGCGCCGACACGGGAATGTCGGAAAACGTGTCCGGAATTCCGCGGCGTTCCCGGATCGGCGCCCCGGCGCCGACCGGGACCGTCGAAAAAATACACCTGGAATTCTGCCGTGTTCCCGGATGGGCGCCCCGGCCCCAACCCGGGAATGTCGAAAAAATGCTCCCGGAATTCCGCGACGTTCCCTGATGGGCGCCCCGGTGGCGTCCCGGGAATGTCGATAAAAAGGGCCCGGAATTCCGCGGCGCTCCCGGATCAGGGTCCCGGTGCCGACCCTGGAATGTCAGAAAACGCATCCGGAATTCCGCGGCCTTACCGGATTGGCGTCCCAGCGCCGACCCGGGAATGTCGGAAAACACGTCCGGAATTTCGTGACGTTCCCAGATCGGGGCCCCGGCGCCGACCCGGGAACATCGGGGGAAAAATGGGCCCGGAATTCCACGGTGTTCCCGGATCGGGGCCCCGGCTCCGACCCGGGAACGTCGGGGAAAAAATGGGCCCGGAATTCCGCGGCGTTCCCAGATCAGGGCCCCGGTGCCGACCCTGGAATGTCAGAAAATGCGTCCGGAATTCCGCGGCCTTCCCGGATTGGCGCCTCGGTGCCGACCCAGGAATGTCGGAAAATCCGTACGGAATTCTGCGACGTTCCTGAATGGGTGCCCCAGCGCCGACCCGGGAATGTCGAAAAAATGCCCCTGGAATTCCGCGGCCTTCCCGGATGGGCGCCCCGGTGCCTACCTGGGAATGTCAAAAAAATACGCCCGGAATTCCGCAGCGTTCCCGGATGGCCACCCCGGCGCCGACACGGGAATGTCGGAAAACGTGTCCGGAATTCCGCGGCGTTCCCGGATCGGCGCCCCGGCGCCGACCGGGACCGTCGAAAAAATACACCTGGAATTCTGCCGTGTTCCCGGATGGGCGCCCCGGCCCCAACCCGGGAATGTCGAAAAAATGCTCCCGGAATTCCGCGACGTTCCCTGATGGGCGCCCCGGTGGCGTCCCGGGAATGTTGATAAAAAGGGCCCGGAATTCCGCGGCGCTCCCGGATCAGGGCCCCGGTGCCGACGCTGGAATGTAAGAAAATACGTCCGGAATTCCGCGGCCTTCCCGGATTGGCGCCTCTGCACCGACCCGGGAAAGTCGAAAAACTGCTCCCGGAATTCCGCGACGTTCCCTGATGGGCGCCCCGGCGGCGTCCCGGGAATGTCGAAAAAATGCGCACGGAATTCCGCGGCCTTCCCAGATCGGCAGCCCAGCGCCGACCCGGGAATGTCAGAAAATGCGCCCAGAATTCCGCGGCCTTCCCAGATCGGGGCCCCAGTGCCGACCCTGGAATGTCAGAAAACGCGTTCGGAATTCCGCGGCCTTCCCGGATTGCCGCCTCGGCGCCGATCCAGGAATGTCGGAAAACGCGTCCGGAATTCCATGGCGTTCCCGGATGGGCGCCTCGGCACCGACCCGGGAATGTCGGAAAACGCGTCCGGAATTCCGCAGCGTTCCCGGATCGGCGCTCCGGTGCCAACCGGGAACGTAGAAAAAATACACCCGGAATTCTGCGGCGTTCCCGGATGGGCGACCCCGACCCAACCCGGGAATGTCAAAAAAATGCTCCCGGATTTCCGCAACGTTACCTGATGGGCGCCCCGGCGGCGTCCCGGGAATGTCGAAAAATGCGCACGGAATTTCCTGACGTTCCCAGATCGGGGCCCTGGCGCCGACCCGGGAACATCGGGGGCAAAATGGGCCCGGAATTCCGCGGTGTTCCCGGATCGGGGCCCCGGCGCCGACCCGGGAACGTCGGGGAAAAAATGGGCCCGGAATTCCGCGGCGTTCCCAGATCAGGGCCCCGGTGCCGACCCTGGAATGTCAGAAAATGCGTCCGGAATTCCGCGGCCTTCCCAGATTGGCGCCTCGGCGCCGACCCAGGAATGTCGGAAAATGCGTACGGAGTTCTGCGACGTTCCTGGATGGGTGCCCCGGCGCCGACCCGGGAATGTCGAAAAAATGCGCCTGGAATTCTGCGGCCTTCCCGGATGGGCGCCCCGGCGCCTACCTGGGAATGTCAAAAAAATACGCCCGGAATTCCGCGGCGTTCCCGGATGGCCGCTCCGGCGCCGACACGGGAATGTCAGAAAACGTGTCCGGAATTCTGCGGCCTTCCCGGATGGGCGCCCCGGCGCCGACCGGGACCGTCGAAAAAATACACCTGGAATTCTGCAGTGTTCCCGGATGGGCGCCCCGGCCCCAACCCGGGAATGTAGAAAAAATGCTCCCGGAATTCCGCGACGTTCCCTGATGGGCGCCCCGGTGGCGTCCCGGGAATGTCGATAAAAAGGGCCCGGAATTCCGCGGCGCTCCCGGATCAGGGCCCCGGTGCCGACCCTGGAATGTCAGAAAACGCATCCAGAATTCCGCGGCCTTCCCGGATCGGCGCTCCGGCGCCAACCGGGAACGTCGAAAAAATACACCCGGAATTCTGCGGCATTCCCGGATGGGCGCCCCCGCCCCAACCCAGGAATGTCGAAAAAATGCGCACGGAATTCCGCGACCTTCCCAGATCGGCGGCCCGGCGCCGACCCGGGAATGTCAGAAAGTGCGTCCGGAATTCCGCGGCCTTACCGGATTGGCGTCCCAGCGCCGACCCGGGAATGTCGGAAAACACGTCCGGAATTTCGTGACGTTCCCAGATCGGGGCCCCGGCGCCGACCCGGGAACATCGGGGGAAAAATGGGCCCGGAATTCCACGGTGTTCCCGGATCGGGGCCCCGGCTCCGACCCGGGAACGTCGGGGAAAAAATGGGTCCGGAATTCCGCGGCGTTCCCAGATCAGGGCCCCGATGCCGACCCTGGAATGTCAGAAAATGCGTCCGGAATTCCGCGGCCTTCCTGGATTGGCGCCTCGGCGCCGACCCAGGAATGTCGGAAAATCCGTACGGAATTCTGCGACGTTCCTGAATGGGTGCCCCAGCGCCGACCCGGGAATGTCGAAAAAATGCCCCTGGAATTCCGCGGCCTTCCCGGATGGGCGCCCCGGTGCCTACCTGGGAATGTCAAAAAAATACGCCCGGAATTCCGCAGCGTTCCCGGATGGCCACCCCGGCGCCGACACGGGAATGTCGGAAAACGTGTCCGGAATTCCGCGGCGTTCCCGGATCGGCGCCCCGGCGCCGACCGGGACCGTCGAAAAAATACACCTGGAATTCTGCCGTGTTCCTGGATGGGCGCCCCGGCCCCAACCCGGGAATGTAGAAAAAATGCTCCCGGAATTCCGCTACGTTCCCTGATGGGCGGGGCGGTGGCGTCCCGGGAATGTCGATAAAAAGGGCCCGGAATTCCGCGGCGCACCCGGATCAGGGCCCCGGTGCCGACCCTGGAATGTCAGAAAATACGTCCGGAATTCGGCGGCCTTCCCGGATTGGCGCCTCGGCACCGACCCGGGAATGTCGAAAAAATGCTCCCGGAATTCCGCGACGTTCCCTGATGGGCGCCCCGGCGGCGTCCCGCGAATGTCGAAAAAATGCACCCGGAATTCCGCGGCCTTCCCAGATCGGCGGCCCCAGTGCCGACCCTGGAATGTCAGAAAACACGTCCGGAATTCCGCGGCCTTCCCGGATTGCCGCCTCGGCGCCGACCTGGGCATGTCGGAAAACGCGTCCAGAATTCCGCGGCATTCCCAGATCGGCGCTCCGGCGCTAACCGGGAACGTCGAAAAAATACACCCGGAATTCTGCGGCGTTCCCGGATGGGCGCCCCCGCCCCAACCCAGGAATGTCGAAAAAATGGGCCCGGAATTCCGCGGCGTTCCCATATCGGGGCCCCGGTGCCGACCCTGGAATGTCAGAAAACGCGTCCGGAATTCCGCGGCCTTCCCGGATCGGCGCCCCGGCGCCGAACGGGAATGTCGAAAAAATACAAATTGAATTCTGTGGCGTTCCCGGATGGGCGCCCCGGCCCCAACCCGGGAATGTCGAAAAAATGCTACCGGAATTCCGCGACGTTCCCTGATGGGCGCCCCGGCGGCGTCCCGGGAATGTCGAAAAAATTCACCCGGAATTCCACGGCATTCCCTGATCTGTTCCCCGGCGCCGACCTGGGAGTGTCGAAAAAATGCACCCGGAATTCCTTGGCGTTCCCGGATCGGCGCCCCGGTGCTGACCCGGGAATGTTGGAAAACGCGTCCGGAATTCCGCGGCGTTCCCGGATTGGTGCCGCTGCTCCGACCCGAGGATGTCGAAAAAATGCACCTGGAATTCCGCTGCATTCCCGGATGAGCGCCGCGGCGCTGACCTGGGAATGTCAGAAAACACGTCCGGAATTCCGTGGCCTTCCCGGATTGGTGTCCGAGCGCTGACCCGGGAACGTCGGAAAACGAGTCTGGAATTCCGCGATGTTCCTGGATGGGCGCCCCAGCGGCGTCCCAGGAATGTCGAAAAAATGCACCCGGAATTCCGCAGCGTTCCCGGATGGGCGCTCCGGCGCCTACCGGGGAATGTCAAAAAAATGTGTTCCCGGATAGCTGACCCGGCGCCGACCCGGGAATGTCGGAAAACGCGTCCAGAATTCCGTGGCTGTCCCGGATAGGCGCCCCGGCGACGACCCCGGAATGTCGGAAAACGCGTCCGGAATTCTGCGGCGTTCCCGGATCGGCGCTCCGGCGCCGAACGGGAACGTCGAAAAAATACAAACGGAATTCCGCGACGTTCCTGGATGGGCGCCCCGGCGCCGACCCGGGAATGTCGAAAAAATGTGCCTGGAATTCCGCGGCCTTCCCGGATGGGCGACCCGGCGCCGACCCGGGAATGTCGAAAAAATGCGCCCGGAATTCCGCGGTGTTCCTGGGTGGGCGCTCCGGCGCCTACCTGGGAATGTCAAAAAAATACGCCCGGAATTCCGCGGCGTTCTTGGATGGCCGCCCTGGCGCCGACACGGGAATGTCAGAAAATGTGTCCGGAATTCCGCGGCGTTCCCGGATTGGCGCCCCGGCACCGACCGGGAACGTCGAAAAAATACACCCGGAATTCTGCGGCGTTCCCGAATGTCTGCCACGGCCCCAACCCGGGAATGTCGAATAAATGCTCCCAGAATTCCGCGATGTTCCCTGATGGGCGCCCCGGCGGCGTCCCGGGAATGTCGAAAAAATTCGCCCGGAATTCCACGGCATTCCTTGATCTGTTCCCCGGCGCAGACCCTGGAGTGTCGAAAAAATGCACCCGGAATTCCTTGGCGTTCCCGGATCGGCGCCCCGGTGCTGACCCGGGAATGTTGGAAAACGCGGCCGGAATTCCGCGGCGTTCCCGGATTGGTGCCGCTGCGCCGACCCGAGGATGTCGAAAAAATGCGCCCGGAATTCCGCTGCATTCCCAGATGAGCGCCGCGGCGCCGACCTGGGAATGTCGGGAAACACGTCCGGAATTCCGTGGCCTTCCCGGATTGGCGTCCCAGCGCTGACCCGGGAACGTCGGAAAACGAGTCTGGAATTCCGCGACGTTCCTGGATGGGCGCCCCGGCGCCGACCCGGGAATGTCGAAAAATGCGCCCGGAATTCCGTGGTGTTCCTGGATGGGCGCTCCGGCGCCTACCTGGGAATGTCAAAAAAATACGCCCGGAATTCCGCGGCGGTCCCTGATCGGCGCCCCGGCGCCAACCGGGAACATCGAAAAAATACACCCGGAATTCTGCGGCGTTCCCGGATGGGCGCCCCGGCCCCTACCTGGCAATGTCGAATAAATGCTCCCGGAATTCCGCGACGTTCCCTGATGGGCGCTCTGGCGGCATCCCGGGAATTTCGATAAAATAAGCCCGGAATTCCGCGGCGTTCCCGGATCAGGACCCCGGTGCCGACCCTGGAATGTCAGAAAACGCGTCCGGAATTCCGCGGACTTCCCGGATTGGCACCCCGGCGCCGACCGGGAACGTCGAAAAAATACAAACAGAATTCTGCGGCGTTCCCGCATGGGCGCCCTGGCCCCAACCCGGGAATGTCGAAAAAATGCTCCCGGAATTCCGCGACGTTCCCTGATGGGCGCCCCGGCGGCGTCCCGGGAATGTCGAAAAAATTCGCCCGGAATTCCACGGCATTCCTTGATCTGTTCCCCGGCGCCAACCCGGGAGTGTCGAAAAAATGCACCCGGAATTCCTTGGCGTTCCCGGATCGGGCCCCGGTGCGACCCTGGAATGTCAGAAAAACGCGCGGAATTCCCGTGGTTTCCAGATTGGGCGCCGGGCCGACCTGGGAATGTCGGGAAAATGGCCAGGAATTCCGGGCCATTCCTGGATTGGCGCCTCGGCGCTGACCGGGAATGTCGGAAAAACGTCCAGGAATTCCGCTACGTTCCTGGATGGGCGCCCCGGCGCCGACCCGGGAATGTCGAAAAATGCACCTGGAATTCCGTGACGTTCCCGATGGGCGACCTGGCGGCGTCCCGGGAATGTCGGAAATAAGCGTCCGAATTCCGCGGCGTTCCCGGATAGGCCCCCGGTGACGACCCCGGAATGTCAGAAAACGCGTCCGGAATTCCGCGGACGTTCCCGGATCAGCGCTCCGGCGCCGAACGGGAACGTCGAAAAAATACAAACGGAATTCTGTGGCGTTCCCGGATGGGCGCCCCGGCCCCAACCCGGGAATGTCGAAAAAATGCTACCGGAATTCCGCGACGTTCCCTGATGGGCGCCCCGGCGGCGTCCCGGGAATGTCGAAAAAATTCACCCGGAATTCCACGGCATTCCTTGATCTGTTCCCCGGCGCCGACCCGGGAGTGTCGAAAAAATGCACCCGGAATTCCTTGGCGTTCCCGGATCGGCGCCCCGGTGCTGACCCTGGAATGTCAGAAAACGCGTCTGGAATTCCCCGGGGTTCCCAGATTGGGGCCCCGGTGCCGACCCGGGAACGTCGGGGGAAAAATGGGCCAGGAATTCCGTGGCCTTCCTGGATTGGCGCCTCGGCGCTGACCCGGGAATGTCGGAAAACGCGTCCAGAATTCCGCTACGTTCCTGGATGGGCGCCCCGGCGCCGACCCGGGAATGTCGAAAAAATGCACCTGGAATTCCGTGACGTTCCCGGATGGGCGACCCGGCGGCGTCCCGGGAATGTCGGAAAACGCGTCCAGAATTCCGTGGCTGTCCCGGATAGGCGCCCCGGCGACGACCCCGGAATGTCAGAAAACGCGTCCGGAATTCCGCGGCGTTCCCGGATCAGCCTCGGCGCCGAACGGGAACGTCGAAAAATACAAACGGAATTCTGGGCGTTCCCGGATGGGCGCCCCGGCCCCAACCGGGAATGTCGAAAAAATGCTACCCGGAATTCCGCGATGTTCCCTGATGGGGCCCCGGCGGCGTCCCGGGAATGTCGAAAAAATCATCCCGGAATTCCACGCATTTCCTGATCTGTTCCCCCGGCGCCGCCCGGGAGTGTAGAAAAAATGCAACCTGAATTCCTTGGCGTTCCCGGATCGGCGCCCCGGTGCTGACCCTGGAATGTCAGAAAACGCGTCTGGAATTCCCCGGGGTTCCCAGATTGGGGCCCCGGTGCCGACCCGGGAACGTCGGGGGAAAAATGGGCCAGGAATTCCGTGGCCTTCCTGGATTGGCGCCTCGGCGCTGACCCGGGAATGTCGGAAAACGCGTCCAGAATTCCGCTACGTTCCTGGATGGGCGCCCCGGCGCCGACCCGGGAATGTCGAAAAAATGCACCTGGAATTCCGTGACGTTCCCGGATGGGCGACCCGGCGCCGACCCGGGAATGTCGAAAAAATGCGCCCGGAATTCCGCGGTGTTCCTGGATGTGCGCTCCTGCTCCTACCTGGGAATGTCAAAAAAATACACCCGGAATTCCGCGGCGTTCCCGGATGGCCGCCCTGGCGCCGACACGGGAATGTCGAAAAATGTGTCCGGAATTCCGCGGCGTTCCCGGATCGGCGCCCCGGCGCCGACCGGGAACGTCGAAAAAATACACTCGGAATTCTGCGGCGTTCCCGGATGGGTGCCCCGGCCCCAACACGGGAATGTCGAATAAATGCTCCCAGAATTCCGCGATGTTCCCTGATGGGCGCCCCGGCGGCGTCCCGGGAATGTCGGAAAACGCGTCCAGAATTCCGTGGCTGTCCCGGATAGGCGCCCCGGCGACGACCCCGGAATGTCAGAAAACGCGTCCGGAATTCCGCGGCGTTCCCGGATCAGCGCTCCGGCGCCGAACGGGAACGTCGAAAAAATACAAACGGAATTCTGTGGCGTTCCCGGATGGGCGCCCCGGCCCCAACCCGGGAATGTCGAAAAAATGCTACCGGAATTCCGCGATGTTCCCTGATGGGCGCCCCGGCGGCGTCCCGGGAATGTTGAAAAAATTCACCCGGAATTCCACGGCATTCCTTGATCTGTTCCCCGGCGCCGACCCGGGAGGGTCGAAAAAATGCACCCGGAATTCCTTGGCGTTCCCGGATCGGCGCCCCGGTGCTGACCCGGGAATGTCGGAAAACACGTATGGAATTTCGTGACGTTCCCAGATGGGCACCCCGGCGCCGACCAGGGAATGTCGAAAAAATGCGCCTGGAATTCCGCGGCGTTCCCGGATAGGCACCCAGGTGACGACCCGGGAATGTCGGAAAACGCGTCCGGAATTCCGCGGTGTTCCTGGATCGGCACCCCGGCGCCGACTGGGAACGTCGAAAAAATACAAACAGAATTCTGCGGCATTCCCAGATGGGCGCCCTGGCCCCAACCCAGGAATGTCGAAAAAATGCTCCTGGAATTCCGCGACGTTCCCTGCTGGGCGCCCCGGCGTCGTCCCGGGAATGTCGAAAAAATTCGCCCGGAATTCCACGGCATTCCTTGATCTGTTCCCTGGCGCTGACCCGGGAGTGTCGAAAAAATGCACCCGGAATTCCTTGGCGTTCCCGGATGGGCGCCCCGGTGGCATCCCGGGAATGTCGAAAAAATGGGCCCGGAATTCCGTGGAGTTCCCTGATCGGCACTCCGGCGCCGACCTGCGAACATCGGGAAAAAATGCGCCCGAAATTCCGTGGCGTTCCAGGATCGGGGCCCCGTTGCCGACCCGGGAACGTCGGGAAAAAATGCGTCCGGAATTCCGCGGCGTTCCCGGATGTGCGACCCCGCCCAAACCCGGGAATGTCGAAGAAATGCTCCTGGAATTCCGCGACGTTCCCTGATGGGCGCCCCGGCAGCGTCCCGGGAATGTCGAAAAAATTCGCCCGGAATTCCGCCGCCATCCTGGATTGGCATCCCAGCGCCGACCCGGGAATGTCGGAAAACACGTATGGAATTTCATGACGTTCCCAGATGGGCACCCCGACGCCGACCAGGGAATGTCGAAAAATGCGCCTGGAATTCCGCGGCGTTCCCGGATAGGCACCCAGGCGACGACCCGGGAATGTCGGAAAACGCGTCCGGAATTCCGTGGCGTTCCTGGATCGGCACCCCGGCGCCGACCGGGAACGTCGAAAAAATACAAACAGAATTCTGCGGGATTCCCAGATGGGCGCCCCGGCCCCAACCCGGGAATGTCGAAAAAATGCTCCTGGAATTCCGCGACGTTCCCTGATGGGCGCCCCGGCGGCGTCCCGGGAATGTCGAAAAAATTCGCCCGGAATTCCACGGCATTCCTTGATCTGTTCCCCGGCGCCGACCCGGGAGTGTCGAAAAAATGCACCCGGAATTCCTTGGCGTTCCCGGATCGGTGCCCCGGTGCTGACCCTGGAATGTCAGAAAACGCATCTGGAATTCCCCGGCGTTCCCGGATTGGGGCCCCGGCGCCGACCCGGGAATGTCGAAAAAATGCGCCCGGAATTCCGCGGTGTTCCTGGATGGGCGCTCCGGCGCCTACCTGGGAATGTCAAAAAAATACGCCCGGAATTCTGCGGCGTTCCCGGATGGGTGCCCCAGCCCCAACCCAGGAATGTGGAATAAATGCTCCCAGAATTCCGCGATGTTCCCTGATGGGTGCCCCGGCGGCGTCCCGGGAATGTCGCAAAAATGGGCCCGGAATTCCGTGGCGTTCCCGGATCGGGGCCCCGGTGCGAACCCTGGAATGTCAGAAAACGCGTCCGGAATTCTGCGGCCTTGCCGGATTGTCGCCTCGGCGCCGACCAGGGAATGTCGAAAAAATGCGCCTGGAATTCCGCGGCGTTCCCGGATAGTCACCCAGGCGACGACCCGGGAATATCGGAAAATGCGTCCGGAATTCCGCGGCGTTCCCGGATCGGTGCTCCGGCGCCGACCGGGAACGTCGAAAAAATACAAACAGAATTCTGCGGCGTTCCCGGATCGGCGCCCCGGCCCCAACCCGGGAATGTCGAAAAAATGCTCCCGGAATTCCGCAACGTTCCCTGATGGGCGCCCCGGCGTCGTCCCGGGAATGTCGAAAAAATTCGCCCAGAATTCCACGGCATACCTTGATCTGTTCCCCGGCGCCGACCCGGGAGTGTCGAAAAAATGCACCCGGAATTCCTTGGCGTTCCCGGATCGGCGCCCCGGTGCCGACCCAGTAATGTCAGAAAACGCGTCCGGAATTTCGTGGCCTTCCCGGATTGGCGCCTCGGCGCCGACCCGGGAATGTTGAAAAAATGCTCCTGAAATTCCGCGACGTTCCCGGATGGGCGCCCCGGTGGCATCCCGGGAATGTCGAAAAAATGGGCCCGGAATTCCGTGGAGTTCCCTGATCGGCGCTCCGGCGCCGACCTGCGAACATCGGGAAAAAATGCGCCCGAAATTCCGTGGCGTTCCAGGATCGGGGCCCCGGTGCCGACCCGGGAACGTCGGGAAAAAATGCGTCCGGAATTCCGCGGCGTTCCCGGATGTGCGACCCCGCCCCAACCCGGGAATGTCGAAGAAATGCTCCTGGAATTCCGCGACGTTCCCTGATGGGCGCCCCGGCAGCGTCCCGGGAATGTCGAAAAAATTCGCCCGGAATTCCGCGGCCATCCTGGATTGGCATCCCAGCGCCGACCCGGGAATGTCGGAAAACACGTATGGAATTTCGTGACGTTCCCAGATGGGCACCCCGACGCCGACCAGGGAATGTCGAAAAATGTGCCTGGACATCCGCGGCGTTCCCGGATAGGCACCCAGGCGACGACCCGGGAATGTCGGAAAACGCGTCCGGAATTCCGCGGCGTTCCTGGATCGGCACCCCGGCGCCGACCGGGAACGTCGAAAAAATACAAACAGAATTCTGCGGGATTCCCAGATGGGCGCCCCGGCCCCAACCCGGGAATGTCGAAAAAATGCTCCTGGAATTCCGCGACGTTCCCTGATGGGCGCCCCGGCGGCGTCCCGGGAATGTCGAAAAAATTCGCCCGGAATTCCACGGCATTCCTTGATCTGTTCCCCGGCGCCGACCCGGGTGTGTCGAAAAAATGCACCCGGAATTCCTTCGCGTTCCCGGATCGGCGCCCCGGTGCTGAACCTGGAATGTCCGAAAACGCATCTGGAATTCCCTGGCGTTCCCGGATTGGGGCCCCGGCGCCGACCCGGGAACGTCGGGGAAAAAATGGGCCAGGAATTCTGTGGCCTTCCCGGATTGGCGCCTCGGCGCCGACCCGGGAATGTCGGAAAACGCGTCCAGAATTCCGCGACGTTCTTGGATGGGCGCCCCGGCGCCGACCTGGGAATGTCGAAAAAATGCGCCTGGAATTCCGTGACGTTCCCGGATGGGCGACCCGGCGCCGACCCGGGAATGTCGAAAAAATGCGCCCGGAATTCCGCGGTGTTCCTGGATGGGCGCTCCGGCTCCTACCTGGGAATGTCAAAAAAATACACCCGGAATTCCGCGGCGTTCCCGGATGGCCGCCCTGGCGCCGACATGGGAATGTCGGAAAAATACACTCGGAATTCTGCGGCGTTCCCAGATGGGTGCCCCGGCCCCAACCCGGGAATGACGAATAAATGCTCCCAGAATTCCGCGATGTTCCCTGATGGGCGCCCCGGCGGCGCCCCGGGAATGTCGGAAAACGCGTCCAGAATTCCGTGGCTGTCCCGGATAGGCGCCCCGGCGACGACCCCGGAATGTCGGAAAACGCGTCCGGAATTTCGCGGCGTTCCCAGATCGGCGCTCCGGCGCCGAACGGGAACGTCGAAAAAATACAAACGGAATTCTGTGGAATTCCCGGATGGGCACCCCGGCTCCACCCCGGGAATGTTGAAAAAATGCTACTGGAATTCCGCGACGTTCCCTGATGGGCGCCCCGGCGGCGTCCCGGGAATGTTGAAAAAATTCACCCGGAATTCCACGGCATTCCTTGATCTGTTCCCCGGCGCCGACCCGGGAGTGTCGAAAAGATGCACCCGGAATTCCTCGGCGTTCCTGGATCGGCGCCCCGGTGCTGACCCGGGAATGTTGGAAAACGCGTCCGGAATTCCGCGGCGTTCCCGGATTGGTGCCGCTGCGCCGACCCGAGGATGTCGAAAAAATGCGCCGGGAATTCCGCTGCATTCCCGGATGAGTGCCTCGGCGCCGTCCTGGGAATGTCGGAAAACACGTCCAGAATTCCGTGGCCTTCCCGGATTGGCGTCCCAGCGCTGACCCGGGAACGTCGGAGAATGAGTCTGGAATTCCGCGACGTTCCTGGATGGGCGCCCCGGCGCCTACCTGGGAATGTCGAAAAAATGCGCCCGGAATTCCGTGGTGTTCCTGGATGGGTGCTCCGGCGCCTACCTGGGAATGTCAAAAAAATACGCCCGGAATTCCGTGGCATTCCTGGATGGGCGCCCCGGCCCCAACCCGGCAATGTCGAATAAATGCTCCCGGAATTCCGCGATGTTCCCTGACGGGCGCCCCGGCGGCGTCCCGGGAATTTCGATAAAATGGGCCCGGAATTCCGCGGCGTTCCCGGATCGGGACCCCGGTGCCAACCCTGGAATGTCAGAAAACACTTTCGGAATTCCGCGGACTTCCCGGATTGGCGCCTCGGCGCCGACCCGGGAATGTCGGAAAACGCGTCCGGAATTCCGCGCCGTTCCCGGATCGGCACCCCGGCGCCGACCGGGAACGTCGAAAAAATACAAACAGAATTCTGCGGCATTCCCAGATGGGCGCCCCGGCCCCAACCCGGGAATGTCGAAAAAATGCTCCTGGAATTCCGCGACGTTCCCTGATGGGCGCCCCGGCGGCGTCCCGGGAATGTCGAAAAAATTCGCCCAGAATTCCACGGCATTCCTTGATCTGTTCCCCGGCGCCGACGCGGGAGTGTCGAAAAAATGCACCCGGAATTCCTTGGCGTTCCCGGATCGGTGCCCCGGTGCTGACCCTGGAATGTCAGAAAACGCATCTGGAATTCCCCAGCGTTCCCGGATTGGGGCCCCGGCGCCGACCCGGGAATGTCGAAAAAATGCGCCCGGAATTCCGCGGTGTTCCTGGATGGGCGCTCCGGCGCCTACCTGGGAATGTCAAAAAAATACGCCCGGAATTCTGCGGCGTTCCCGGATGGGTGCCCCAGCCCCAACCCGGGAATGTGGAATAAATGCTCCCAGAATTCCGCGATGTTCCCTGATGGGTGCCCCGGCGGCGTCCCGGGAATGTCGCAAAAATGGGCCCGGAATTCCGTGGCGTTCCTGGATCGGGGCCCCGCTGCGAAACCTGGAATGTCAGAAAACGCGTCCGGAATTCTGCGGCCTTCCCGGATTGTCGCCTCGGCGCCGACCAGGGAATGTCGAAAAAATGCGCCTGGAATTCCGCGGCGTTCCCGGATAGTCACCCAGGCGACGACCCGGGAATATCGGAAAATGCGTCCGGAATTCCGCGGCGTTCCCGGATCGGTGCTCCGGCGCCGACCGGGAACGTCGAAAATATACAAACAGAATTCTGCGGCGTTCCCGGATCGGCGCCCCGGCCCCAACCCGGGAATGTCGAAAAAATGCTCCCGGAATTCCGCAACGTTCCCTGATGGGCGCCCAGGCGGCGTCCCGGGAATGTCGAAAAAATTCGCCCAGAATTCCACGGCATTCCTTGATCTGTTCCCCGGCGCCGACCCGGGAGTGTCGAAAAAATGCACCCGGAATTCCTTGGCGTTCCCGGATCGGCGCCCCGGTGCCGACCCTGTAATGTCAGAAAACGCGTCCGGAATTCCGTGGCCTTCCCGGATTGGCGCCTCGGCGCCGACCCGGGAATGTTGAAAAAATGCTCCTGAAATTCCGCGACGTTCCCTGATGGGCGCCCCGGTGGCATCCCGGGAATGTCGAAAAAATGGGCCCGGAATTCCGTGGCGTTCCCTGATCGGCGCTCCGGCGCCGACCTGCGAACATCGGGAAAAAATGCGTCCGGAATTCCGCAGCGTTCCCGGATGTGCACCCCGGCGCCGACCCTGGAATGTCAGAAAACGCGTCCGGAATTCCGCGAATTTCCCAGATCAGTGCCCAGGTACCGACCCGGGAATGTCGGAAAACGCGTCTGGAATTCCGCGGCCTTTCCGGATCGGCGCCCCGGCGCCGACACGGGAATGTCAGAAAACGCGTCCGGAATTCCGCGACGTTCCCGGATGGGCGCCCCGGCGCCGAACCGGGAACGTCGGGAAAAAATGCGCCCGGAACTCAGCGGCGTTCCCGGATCGGGGCTTCGGCGCCGACCCGGGAACGTCGGGAAAAAATACGCCCCGAATTCCACGGCATTCCCGGATCGGGGCCCCGGTGCCGACCCGGGAATGTCAGAAATTGCGTCCGGAGTTCCGCGGCCTTCTCGGATTGGCGTCCCAGCGCCGACCCGGGAATGTCGGAAAACACGTCTGGAATTTCGTGACGTTCCCGGATGGGCACCCCGGCGCCGACCCAGGAATGTCGAAAAAATGCGCCTGGAATTCCGCGGCGTACCTGGATGGGTGCCCCGGCACCAACCCGGGAATGTTGAAAAAATGCGCCCGGAATTCCGCGGCGTTCCCGTATGGGCGCCCCGGCGCCGACCCGGGAATGTCAGAAAACGCATCCAGAATTCCGTGGCTGTCCCGGATAGGCGCCTGGGCGACGACCCGGGAATGTCGGAAAACGCGTCCGGAATTCCGCGGCGTTCCCGGATCGGGGCCCCGGCGCCGACCCGGGAACGTCGGGAAAAAATGCGCCCGGAATTCCGCGGCGTTCCCGGATCGGGGCCCCGGCGCCGACCCGGGAACGTCAGATGGAAAAATGGGCCCGGAATTCCGCGGCGTTCCCGGATCGGGGCCCCGGCGCCGACC
This sequence comes from Phrynocephalus vlangalii, assembly GCA_037367305.1. Taxonomy (NCBI): domain Eukaryota; kingdom Metazoa; phylum Chordata; class Lepidosauria; order Squamata; family Agamidae; genus Phrynocephalus; species Phrynocephalus vlangalii. The sequence continues at coordinate 249,158 of JAWVWN010003163.1, read as the reverse complement.
CGGGAACATAGGGAAAAAATGCACCCGGAATTCCACGGCGTTCCTGGATCGGGGCCACGGCGCCGACCCGGGAACGTCAGGGGAAAAAATGGGCCCGGAATTCCGCGGCCTTCCCGGATGGGCGCCCCGGCGCCGACCCGGGAATGTCGAAAAAATGTGCCCGGAATTCCGCGGCGTTCCCGGATTGGGGCCCCGGCTCCGACCCGGGAACGTCGGGGGAAAAATGGGCCCGGAATTCCGCGGCGTTCCTAGATCGGCGCCTCGGCGCTGACCGGGAATATCGGAAAAAATGCACCCGGAATTCTTTGGCCTTCCCGGATCGGCGCCCCGGCACCAACCCGGGAATGTCGGAAAACGCGTCCGGGATTCCACGGCATTCCCGGATGTGCACTCCGGCGCCGACCCTGGAATGTCAGAAAACGCGTCCGGAATTCCGCGGCATTCCCAGATGTGCACCCCAGCGCCGACCCTGGAATGTCAGAAAACGCGTCCGGAATTCCGCGGACTTCCCGGATCGGCGCCCCGGTACCGACCCAGGAATGTCAGAAAACCCGTCTGGAATTCCAAGGCCTTCCCGGATCGGCGCCCCGGCGCTGACCGGGAATATCGAAAAAATGCACCCGGAACTCCGTGGCGTTCCCGGATCGGCGCCCCGGTGCCGATCTGGGAATGTCAGAAAACGCGCCTGGAATTCCGCGGCCTTCCCGGATCGGGACCCCAGTGCCCACCCTGGAATGTCAGAAAACGCGTCCGGAATTCCGCGCCCTTCCTGGATTGGCGCCTCGGCGCCGACCCGGGAATGTCGGAAAACGCGTCCGGAATTCCGCGACGTCCCCGGATCGGCGCTCCGGCGCCGACCGGGAACGTCGAAAAAATACACCCGGAATTCTGCGGCATTCCCGGATATGCGACCCCGCCCCAACCCAGGAATGTCGAAGAAATGCTCCTGGAATTCCGCGACGTTCCCTGATGGGCGCCCCGGCGGCGTCCCGGGAATGTAGAAAAAATTCGCCCGGAATTCTGCGGCCATCCTGGATTGGCATCCCAGCGCCGACCCGGGAATGTCGGAAAACACGTATGGAATTTCGTGACGTTCCCAGATGGACACCCGACGCCGACCAGGGAATGTCGAAAAATGCGCCTGGAATTCCGCGGCGTTCCCGGATAGGCACCCAGGCGACGACCCGGGAATGTCGGAAAACGCGTCCGGAATTACGCGGCGTTCCTGGATCGGCACCCGGGCGCCGACCGGGAACGTCGAAAAAATACAAACAGAATTCTGCGGCATTCCCAGATGGGCGCCCCGGCCCCAACCCGGGAATGTCGAAAAAATGCTCCTGGAATTCCGCGACGTTCCCTGATGGGCGCCCCGGCGGCGTCCCGGGAATGTCGAAAAAATTCGCCCGGAATTCCACGGCATTCCTTGATCTGTTCCCCGGCGCCGACCCGGGAGTGTCGAAAAAATGCACCCGGAATTCCTTGGTGTTCCCGGATCGGCGCCCCGGTGCTGACCCGGTAATGTCAGAAAACGCATCTGGAATTCCCCGGCGTTCCCGGATTGGGGCCCCGGCGCCGACCCGGGAACGTCGGGGAAAAAATGGGCCAGGAATTCCGTGGCCTTCCCGGATTGGCGCCTCGGCGCCGACCCGGGAATGTCGGAAAACGCATCCGGAATTCCGCGACGTTCCTGGATGGGCGCCCCGGCGCCGACCCGGGAATGTCGAAAAAATGCGCCTGGAATTCCGCGGCCTTCCCGGATGGGCGCCCCGGCGCCGACCCGGGAATGTCGAAAAAATGCGCCCGGAATTCCGCGGTGTTCCTGGATGGGCGCTCCGGCGCCTACCTGGGAATGTCAAAAAAATACGCCCGGAATTCCGCGGCGTTCCCGGATGGCCGCCCTGGCGTCGACACGGGAATGTCGGAAAATGTGTCCGGAATTCCGCGGCGTTCCCGGATCGGCGCCCCGGCGCCGACCGGGTACGTCGAAGAAATACACCCGGAATTCTGCGGAGTTCCCAGATGGGTGCCCCGGCCCCAACCCGGGAATGTCGAATAAATGCTCCCAGAATTCCGCGATGTTCCCTGATGGGCGTCCCGGTGGCGGCCCGGGAATGTCGCAAAAATGGGCCCGGAATTCCGCGGCGTTCCCGGATCGGGGCCCCGGTGCGTACCCTGGAATGTCAGAAAACGCGTCTGGAATTCTGCGGCCTTCCCGGATTGTCACCTCGGCGCCGACCAGGGAATGTCGAAAAAATGCACCTGGAATTCTGCGGCGTTCCCGGATAGGCACCCAGGCGACGACCCGGGAATGTCGGAAAACGCGTCCGGAATTCAGCGGCGTTCCCGGATCGGTGCTCTGGCGCCGACCAGGAACGTCGAAAAAATACAAATGGAATTCTGCGGCGTTCCCGGATAGGCGCCCCGGCCCCAACACGGGAATGTCGAAAAAACGCTTCAGGAATTCCGCAACATTCCCTGATGGGCGCCCGGAATTCCGTGGCGTTCCCGGATCGGGGCCCCGGCGCCGACCCGGGAATGTGGGGGGAAAAATGGGCCCGGAATTCCGCGGCGTTCCCGGATTGGGGCCCCGGCACCGACCCGGGAACGTCGGGGGAAAAATGGGCCCGGAATTCCGCGGCGTTCCCAGATCGGTGCCTCGGCGCTGACCGGGAATATCGGAAAAAATGCACCCGGAATTCTTTGGCCTTCCCGGATCGGCGCCCTGGCACCTACCCGGGAATGTCGGAAAACGCGTCCGGGATTCCGCGGCATTCCCGGATGTGCACTCTGGCTCCGACCCTGGAATGTCAGAACACGCGTCCGGAATTCCGCGGCATTCCCAGATGTGCACCCCAGCGCCGACCCTGGAATGTCAGAAAACGCGTCCGGAATTCCGCGGACTTCCCGGATCGGCGCCCCGGTACCGACCCGGGAATGTCAGAAAACGCATCTGGAATTCCAAGGCCTTCCCGGATCGGCGCCCCGGCGCTGACCGGGAATATCGAAAAAATCCACCCGGAACTCCGTGGCGTTCCCGGATCGGTGCCCCGGTGCCGATCTGGGAATGTCAGAAAACGCGTCTGGAATTCCGCGGCCTTCCGGGATCGGGACCCCAGTGCCCACCCTGGAATGTCAGAAAACGCGTCCGGAATTCCGCGCCCTTCCTGGATTGGCGCCTCGGCGCCGACCCGGGAATGTCGGAAAACGCGTCCGCAATTCCGCGACGTCCCCGGATCGGCGCTCCGGCGCCGACCGGGAACGTCGAAAAAATATACCCGGAATTCTGCGGCATTCCCGGATATGCGACCCCGCCCCAACCCAGGAATGTCGAAGAAATGCTCCTGGAATTCCGCGACGTTCCCTGATGGGCGCCCAGGCGGCGTCCCGGGAATGTCGAAAAAATTCGCCCGGAATTCCGCGGCCATCCTGGATTGGCATCCCAGCGCCGACACGGGAATGTCGGAAAACACGTATAGAATTCCGCGACGTTCCCTGATGGGCGCCCCGGCGGCGTCCCAGGAATGTCGAAAAAATTCTCCCGGAATTCCGCGGCGTTCCCGGATAGGCACCCAGGCGACGACCCGGGAATGTCGGAAAACGCGTCCGGAATTACGCGGCGTTCCTGGATCGGCACCCCGGCGCCGACCGGGAACGTCGAAAAAATACAAACAGATTTCTGCGGCATTCCCAGATGGGTGCCCCGGCCCCCAACCCGGGAATGTCGAAAAAATGCTCCTGGAATTCCGCGACGTTCCCTGATGGGCGCCCAGGCGGCGTCCCGGGAATGTCGAAAAAATTCGCCCAGAATTCCACGGCATTCCTTGATCTGTTCCCCGGCGCCGACCCGGGAGTGTCGAAAAAATGCACCCGGAATTCCTTGGCGTTCCCGGATCGGCGCCCCGGTGCTGACCCAGGAATGTCAGAAAACGCATCTGGAATTCCCCGGCGTTCCCGGATTGGGGCCCCGGCGCCGACCCGGGAACGTCGGGGAAAAAGTGGGCCAGGAATTCCGTGGGCTTCCCGGATTGGCGCCTCGGCGCCGACCCGGGAATGTCGGAAAACGCGTCCGGGATTCCACGGCATTCCCGGATGTGCACTCCGGCGCCGACCCTGGAATGTCAGAAAACGCGTCCGGAATTCCGCGGCATTCCCAGATGTGCACCCCAGCGCCGACCCTGGAATGTCAGAAAACGCGTCCGGAATTCCGCGGCGTTCCCGGATCGGGGCCCCGGCACCAACCCGGGAATGTGGAAAAAAATGCGCCCGGAATTCCGCGGCGTTCCCGGATCGGGGCCCCGGCGCCGACCCGGGAATGTCAGAAAACGCGTCCAGAATTCCGTGGCTGTCCCGGATAGGCGCCTGGGCGGCGACCCGGGAATGTCAGAAAACGCGTCTGGAATTCCGCGGCGTTCCCGGATCGGGGCCCCGGCGCTGACCCGGGAGCGTCGGGGGAAAAATGCACACGGAATTCCGCGGTGATCCCGGATTGGGGCCCCGGCGCCGACCCGGGAACGTCGGGAAAAAATGCGCCCAGAATTCCACGGCGTTCCCGGATCGGGGCCCCGGCGCCGACCCGGGAACGTCGGATGGAAAAATGGGCCCGGAATTCCGCGGCGTTCCCGGATCGGGACCCCCGGCGCCGACCCGGGAACATCGGGAAAAAATGCACCCGGAATTCCGCGGCGTTCCCGGATCGGGGCCCCGGCGCCGACCCGGGAATGTCAGAAAACGCGTCCAGAATTCCGTGGCTGTCCCGGATAGGCGCCTGGGCGGCGACCCGGGAATGTCAGAAAACGCGTCTGGAATTCCGCGGCGTTCCCGGATCGGGGCCCCGGCGCTGACCCGGGAGCGTCGGGGGAAAAATGCACACGGAATTCCGCGGTGATCCCGGATTGGGGCCCCGGCGCCGACCCGGGAACGTCGGGAAAAAATGCGCCCAGAATTCCACGGCGTTCCCGGATCGGGGCCCCGGCGCCGACCCGGGAACGTCGGATGGAAAAATGGGCCCGGAATTCCGCGGCGTTCCCGGATCGGGACCCCCGGCGCCGACCCGGGAACATCGGGAAAAAATGCACCCGGAATTCCACGGCGTTCCCGGATCGGGGCCCCGGCGCCGACCCGGGAACGTCAGGGGAAAAAATGGGCCCGGAATTCCGTGGTGTTCCCGGATCGGGGCCCCGGCGCCGACCCGGGAATGTGGGGGAAAAATGGGCCCGGAATTCCGTGGCGTTCCCAGATCGGCGCCTCAGCGCTGACCGGGAATATCGGAAAAAATGCACCCGGAATTCTTTGGCCTTCCCGGATCGGCGCCCCGGCGCCGACCCGGGAATGTCGGAAAACGCGTCCGGAACTCCGCGGCATTCCCGGATGTGCACTCCGGCGCCGACCCTGGAATGTCAGAAAACGCGTCCGGAATTCTGCGGCATTCCCGGATGTGCACCCCAGCGCCGACCCTGGAATGTCAGAAAACGCGTCCGGAATTCCGCGGACTTCCCGGATCGGCACCCCGGTACCGACCCGGGAATGTCAGAAAACGCGTCTGGAATTCCAAGGCGTTCCCGGATCGGCGCCCCGGCGCTGACCAGGAATATCGAAAAAATGCACCCGGAACTCCGTGGCGTTCCCGGATCGGCGCCCCGGTGCCGATCTGGGAATGTCAGAAAACGCGTCTGGAATTCCGCGGCCTTCCCGGATCGGGTCCCCAGTGCCCACCCTGGAATGTCAGAAAACGCGTCCGGAATTCCGCGGCCTTCCTGGATTGGCGCCTCGGCGCCGACCCGGGAATGTCGGAAAACGCGTCCGGAATTCCGCGACGTCCCCGGATCGGCGCTCCGGCGCCGACCGGGAACGTCGAAAAAATACACCCAGAATTCTGGGGCGTTCCCGGATGGGCACCCCGCCCCAACCCGTCAATGTCGAAAAAATGCTTCTGGAATTCCGCGACGTTCCCTGATGGGCGCCCCGTTAGCGTCCCGGGAATGTCGAAAAAATGGGCCCGGAATTCCGCGGCGTTCCCGGATCGGGGCCCCGGCGCCGACCCGCGAACATCGGGAAAAAATGCACCCGGAATTCCATGGTGTTCCTGGATCGGGGCCCCGGCGCCGACCTGGGAACGTCGGGAAAAAATGCGTCCGGAATTCCGCGGCCTTCCCGGATGTGCACCCCGGCGCCGACCCTGGAATGTCAGAAAACGCGTCCGGAATTCCGCGAACTTCCCGGATCGGCGCCCATGTACCGACCCGGGAATGTCGGAAAACGTGTCCGGAATTCCGCGGCCTTTCCGGATCGGCGCCCCGGCGCCGACACGGGAATGTCAGAAAACGGATCCGGAATTCCGAGACATTACCGGATGGGCGTCCCGGCACCGACCCGGGAATGTTGAAAAAATGCACCCGGAACTCCGCGACGTTCCCGGATCGGGGCCCCGGCGCCGAACCGGGAACGTCGGGAAAAAATGCACCCGGAACTCCGCGGTTTTCCCGGATCGGAGCCCCGGCGCCGACCCGGGAACGTCGGGAAAAAATACGCCCCGAATTCCGCAGCGTTCCCGGATCGGGGCCCCGGTGCCGACCCGGGAATGTCAGAAATTGCATCCGGAGTTCCGCGGCCTTCCGGGTTTGGCGTCACAGCATCGACCCGGGAATGTCGGAAAACACGTCTGGAATTTCGTGACGTTCCCGGATGGGCACCCCGGCGCCGACCCGGGAATGTCAAAAAAATGCGCCTGGAATTCCGCGGCGTCCCTGGAATGGGTGCCCCGGCACCAACCCGGGAATATTGAAAAAATGCGCCCGGAATTCCGCGGCGTTCCCGGATGGGCGCCCCGGCGCCGACCCGGGAATGTCAGAAAATGCGTCCAGAATTCCGTGGCTGTCCCGGATAGGCGCCCGGGCGACGACCCGGGAATGTCAGAAAACGTGTCCGGAATTCCGCGGCGTTCTCGGATCGGCACCCCGGCGCCGACCGGGAACGTCGAAAAAATACAAACGGAATTCTGCGGCGTTCCCGGATGGGCGCCCCGGCCCCAACCCGGGAATGTCGAAAAAATGCTCCCGGAATTCCGCGACGTTCCCTGATGGGCGCCCCGGCGGCGTCCCGGGAATGTCGAAAAAATTCGCCCGGAATTTCGTGGCATTCCTTGATCTGTTCGCCGGCGCCGACCCGGGAGTGTCGAAAAAATGCACCCGGAATTCCTTGGCGTTCCCGGATCGGCGCCCCGGTGCTGACCCTGGAATATCAGAAAACGCGTCTGGAATTCCGCGGCCTTCCCGGATCGGCGCCACGGCGCCGACCCGGGAATGTCGAATAACGTGATCGGAATTCCGCGATGTTCCTGGATGGGCGACCCGGCGCCGACCCGGGAATGTCGTAAAAATGCGCCCGGAATTCCGCGGAGTTCCCGGATGGCCGCCCTGGAGCCGACACGGGAATTTCAAAAATATCCGCCCGGAATTCCGCGGCGTTCCCAGATCGGCACCCTGGCGCTGACCGGGAATATCGAAAAAATGCACCCGGAACTCCGTGGCGTTCCCGGATCGGCGCCCCGGTGCCGATCTGGGAATGTCAGAAAACGCGTCTGGAATTCCGCGGCCTTCCCGGATCGGGACCCCGGTGCCCACCCTGGAATGTCAGAAAACGCGTCCGGAATTCCGAGGCCTTCCTGGATCGGCGCCTCGGCGCCGACCCGGGAATGTCGGAAAACGCGTCCGGAATTCCGCGACGTCCCCGGATCGGCGCTCCGGCGCTGACCGGGAACGTCGAAAAAATACACCCGGAATTCTGGGGCGTTCCCGGATGGGCGCCCACGCCCCAACCCGTCAATGTCGAAAAAATGGTCCTGGAATTCCTTGATCTGTTCCCCGGCGCCGACCCGGGAGTGTCGAAAAAATGCACCCGGAATTCTTTGGCGTTCCCGGATCGGCACCCCGGTGCTGACCCTGGAATATCAGAAAACGCGTCTGGAATTCCGTGGCCACGGCGCCGACCCGGGAATGTCGAATAACGTGATCGGAATTCCGCGATGTTCCCGGATGGGCGACCCGGCGCCGACCCGGGAATGCCGTAAAAATGCGCCCGGAATTCCGCGGAGTTCCCGGATGGCCGCCCTGGCGCCGACACGGGAATGTCGAAAAAATAAACCCCAAATTCGGCGGAGTTCCCGGATGGCCGCCCTGGCGCCGACACGGGAATGTCGAAAAAATGTTCCCGGAATTCCGCGACGTTCCCTGATGGGCGCCCCGGCGGCGTCCGGGGAATGTCGAAAAAATGCGCCCGGAATTCCGCGGCCTTCCCAGATCGGGGCCCCGGCGCCGACCCGGGAACATCGGGGGAAAAAATGGGCCCGGAATTCCGCGGCGTTCCCGGATCGGGTCCCCGGCGCCGTCCCGGCAACGTGGGGGAAAAATGGGCCCGGAATTCGGCGGCATTCCCGGATCCGGTCCCCGGCGCCGTCCCGGCAACGTGGGGGAAAAATGGGCCCGGAATTCCGCGCCGTTCCCGGATTGGAGCCCCGGCGCCGACCCGGGAACGTCAGGGAAAAAATGGGCCAGGAATTCCGCGGCGTTCCCGGATCGGGTCCCCGGCGCCGTCCCGGCAACGTGGGGGAAAAATGGGCCCGGAATTCCGTGCTGTTCCTGGATCGGGTCCCCAGCGCCGACCCGGGAATGTCGGCAAAAAAATGGGCCCGGAATTCCGCGGCATTCCCGGATCGGGGCCCCGGCACCAACCCGGGAACGTCCGGGGAAAAATGGGCCTGGAATTCCACGGCGTTCCCAGATCGGCGCCTCGGCGCTGACCGGGAATATCGGAAAAAATGCACCCGGAATTCCGTGGCCTTCCCGGATCGGGGTCCCGGCGCTGGCCCGGGAACGTAGGAAAAACATGCGTCCAGAATTCCTCGGCCTTCCCGGATGTGCACCCAGGCACCGACCCGGGAATGTCGGAAAACGCGTCCGGAATTCCGCGGACTTTCCGTATCGGCGTCCCGGCGCCGACCCAGGAATGTCAGAAAACGCGTCCGGTATTCCGCGACGTTCCCAGATGGGCACCCCAGCGCCGACCAGGGAAAGTCGAAAAAATGCGCCCGGAATTCCGCGGCGTTCCCGGATCGGTGCCCCGGCGCCGACCCGGGAACGTCGAAAAAATGCGCCCGGAATTCCGCGGCGTTCCCGGATCGGGGCTCCGGCGCCGACCCAGGAACGTCGGGAAAAATGGGCCCGGAATTCCGCGGCGGTCCCGGATCGGGGCCCCGGCGCCGACCCGGGAACGTCGGGGGAAAAAATGGGCCCAGAATTCCAGGGCGTTCCCGGATTGGGGCCCCGGCGCCAACCCGGGAATGTCAGGGAAAAAATGGGCCAGGAATTCCGCGGCGTTCCCGGATCGCGTCCCCGGCGCCATCCCGGGAACGTGGGGGAAAAAATGGGCCCGGAATTCCGCGGCGTTCCTGGATCGGTGCCCCTGCGCCAACCCAGGAACGTCGGGAAAAAATGCGTCCGGAATTCCGCGGCGTTCCCGGATCGGGGCCCCGGCGCCGACCCGGGAACGTCAGAGGGAAAAATGGGCCCGGAATTCCACGGCGTTCCCGGATCGGGGCCCCAGCGCCGACCCAGGAACGTCGGGAAAAATGGGCCTGGAATTCCGCGGCGTTCCCGAATCGGGGCCCCGGCGCCGACCCGGGAACGTCGGGGGAAAAAATGGGCCCAGAATTCCAGGGCGTTCCCGGATTGGGGCCCCGGCGCCGACCCGGGAATGTCAGGGAAAAAATGGGCCAGGAATTCCGCGGCGTTCCCGGATCGCGTCCCCGGCGCCATCCCGGGAACGTGCGGGAAAAAATGGGCCCGGAATTCCGCGGCGTTCCTGGATCGGTGCCCCGGCGCCAACCCAGGAACGTCGGGAAAAAATGCGTCCGGAATTCCGCGGCGTTCCCGGATCGGGGCCCCGGCGCCGACCCGGGAACGTCAGAGGGAAAAATGGGCCCGGAATTCCGCGGCGTTCCCGGATCGGGGCCCCCGCGCCGACCCTGGAAGGTAGTGAAAAATGGGCCTGGAAGTCCGCGGCGTTCCCGAATCGGGGCCCCGGCGCCGACCCGGGAACGTTGGGGGAAAAAATGGGCCCGGAATTCCAGGGCGTGCCCGGATTGGGGCCCCGGCGCCGACCCGGGAACGTCAGGGAAAAAATGGGCCAGGAATTCCGCGGCGTTCCCGGATCGGGTCCCCTGCGCCATCCCGGGAACGTAGGGGAAAAAATGGGCCAGGAATTCCGCAGCGTTCCCGGATCGGGTCCCCGGCGCCATCCCGGGAACGTAGGGGAAAAAATGCACCCGGAATTCCGTGGCGTTCCCGGATCGGGGCCCCGGCGCCGACCCGGGAACGTCGGGGGGAAAATGGGCCCGGAATTCCAGGGCGTTCCCGGATTGGGGCCCCGGCGCCGACCCGGGAACGTCAGGGAAAAAATGGGCCCGGAACTCCGCGGCGTTCCCGGATCGGGTCCCCGGCGCCGTCCCGGGAACGTGGGGGAAAAAATGGGCCCGGAATTCCGCGGCGTTCCCGGATCGGGTCCCCGGCGCCGACCCGGGAACGTCGGGGGAAAAATGGGCCCGGAATTCCGAGGCGTTCCCGGATCGGGGCCCCGGCACCGACCCGGGAACGTCGGGGGGAAAATGGGCCCGGAATTCCGCGGCGTTCCCAGATCGGCGCCTCGGCGCTGACCGGGAATATCAGAAAAAATGCACCCGGAATTCCATGGCCTTCCCGGATCGGCACCCCGTCACCGACCAGGGAATGTCGGAAAACGCGTCCGGGACTCCGCGGCATTCCCGGATGTGCACTCCGACGCCGACCCTGGAATGTCAGAAAACGCGTCCGGAATTCCGCGGCATTCCCAGATGTGCACCCCAGCGCCGACCCTGGAATGTCAGAAAACGCGTCCGGAATTCCGCGGACTTCCCGGATCGGCGCCCCGGTACCGACCCGGGAATGTCGTGAAAATGCGCCCGGAATTCCGCGGCGTTCCCGGATGGGCGCTCCGAAGCCGACCTGGGAATGTCGAAAAAATACAACCGGAATTCCGCGGAGTTCCCGGATGGCCGCTCTGGAGCCGACACGGGAATTTCAAAAATATCCGCCCGGAATTCCGCGGCGTTCCCAGATTGGCGCCTCGGCACTGACCGGGAATATCGAAAAAATGCACCCGGAATTCCGTGGCCTTCCTGGATCGGCGCCCCGGTGCCGATCTGGGAATGTCGGAAAACGCGTCCGGAATACTGCGGCCTTCCCGGATGTGCACCCCAGCGAGAACCCGGGAATGTCGGATTACGTGACTGGAATTCCGCGGCGTTCCCGGATCGGGGCCCCGGCGCTGACCCGGGAACGTCGGAGGAAAAATGGGCCCGGAATTCCAGGGCGTTCCCGGATTGGGGCCCCGGCGCCGTCCCGGGAACGTCAGGGAAAAAATGGGCCAGGAATTCTGCGGCGTTCCCGGATCGGGTCCCCGGCGCCGACCCGGGAACGTCGGGGAAAAAATGGGCCCGGAATTCCGCGGCGTTCCCGGATCAGGGCCCCGGTGCCGACCCTGGAATGTCAGAAAACGCGTCCGGAATTCCGCAAACTTCCCGGATTGGCGCCCAGGCACCGACCAGGGAATATCGAAAAAATGCGCCCGGAAATCCGCGGCATTCCCGGATGGGCGCCCCGGCACCGACCCGGGAATGTCAAAAAAATGCGCCCGGAATTCCGCGACGTTCATGGATAGGTGCCCCGGCGCCGACCCTGGAACGTCGGGAAAAAATGCACCCGGAATTCCGCGGCGTTCCCGGATCGGGGCCCCGGCGCCGACCCGGGTACGTCGGGGGAAAAAATGGGCCCGGAATTCCAGGGTGTTCCCGGATTGGGGCCCCGGCGCCGACCCGGGAACGTCTGGGAAAAAATGGGCCAGGAATTCCGCAGCGTTCCCGGATCGGATCCCCGGTGCCGTCCCGGGAACGTCGGGGGAAAAATGGGCCCGGAATTCCGCGGCGTTCCCGGATCGGGTCCCCGGCGCCGACCCGGGAATGTCGGGGAAAAAATGGGCCCGGAATTCCGCGGCGTTCCCGGATCGGGGCCCCGGCACCGACCCGGGAACGTCGGGGGAAAAATGGGTCCGGAATGCCGCGGCGTTCCCAGATCGGCGCCTCGGCGCTGACCGGGAATATCGAAAAAAATGCACCCGGAATTCCGTGGCCTTCCCGGATCGGCGCCCCGGCACCGACCCGGGAATGTCGGAAAACGCGTCCGGGATTCCGCGGCATTCCCGGATGTGCACCCTGGCGCCGACCCTGGAATGTCAGAAAACGCGTCCGGAATTCCGCGGACTTCCCGGATCGGCGCCCCGGTACCGACCCGGGAATGTCAGAAAACGCGTCTGGAATTCCAAGGCCTTCCCGGATCGGCACCCCGGCGCCAACCCGGGAATGTCGGATAACGTGATCGGAATTCCGCGATGTTCCCGGGTGGGCGACCCGGCGCCGACCCGGGAATGTCGTGAAAATGCGCCCGGAATTCCGCGGCGTTCCCGGATGGGCGCTCCGCCGCCGACCTGGGAATGTCGAAAAAATCCACCCGGAATTCCGCGGAGTTCCCGGATGGCCGCCCTGGAGCCGACACGGGAATTTCAAAAATATCCGCCCGGAATTCCGCGGCGTTCCCGGATGGGCGCTGCGGCGCCGACCTGGGAATGTCGAAAAAATCCACCCGGAATTCCGCGGAGTTCCCGGATGGCCGCCCTGGAGCCGACACGGGAATTTCAAAAATATCCGCCCGGAATTACGCGGCGTTCCCAGATCGGCGCCTCGGCGCTGACCAGGAATATCGGAAAAAATGCAACCGGAATTCCGTGGCCTTCCCGGATCGGCGCCCCGGCACCGACCCGGGAATGTCGGAAAACGCGTCCGGGATTCTGCGGCATTCCCGGATGTGCACCCCAGCGCCGACCCTGGAATGTCAGAAAACGCGTCCGGAATTCCGCTGACTTCCCGGATCGGCGCCCCGGTACCGACCCGGGAATGTCGTGAAAATGCGCCCGGAATTCCGCGGCGTTCCCGGATGGGCGCTCCGTCGCCGAACTGGGAATGTCGAAAAAATACAACCGGAATTCCGCGGAGTTCCCGGATGGCCGCCCTGGAGCCGACACGGGAATTTCAAAAATATCCGCCCGGAATTCCGCGGCGTTCCCAGATCGGCGCCCCGGCGCTGACCGGGAATATCGAAAAAATGCACCCGGAATTCCGTGGCCTTCCCGGATCGGCGCCCCGGTGCCGATCGGGGAATGTCGGAAAACGCATCCGGAATACTGCAGCCTTCCCGGATATGCACCCCGGCGCCGACCCTGGAATGTCAGAAAACGCGTCCGGAATTCTGCGGACTTCCCGGATCGGCGCCCCGGCACCGACCCGGGAATGTCGGATTACGTGACCGGAATTCCGCGACGTTCCCGGATGGGCGACCCGGCGCCGACCCGGGAATGTCAAAAAAATGCGCCCGGAATTCCGCGGCGTTCCCGGATGGACGCTCCGGCGCCGACCTGGGAATGTCAAAAAAATACACCCGGAATTCCGTGGAGATCCCGGATGGCCGCCCCAGCGCCGACCTGGGAACGGCGGGAAAAAATGCGCCCGGAACTCCGCGGCGTTCAGGGATCGGGGCTCCGGCGCCGACCCGGGAACCTCGGGGGAAAAATGAGCCCGGAATTCCGCAGTGATCCCGGATCGGGGCCCCGGCGCCGACCTGGGAATATCGAAAAAAATGCACCCGGAATTCCGCGGCCTTCCCAGATCGGCGCCCCGGCGAGAACCCGGGAATGTCGGATTACGTGACCGGAATTCCGCGACGTTCCCGGATGGGCGACCCGGCGCCGACCCGGGAATGTCAAAAAAATGCGCCCGGAATTCCGCGGCGTTCCCGGATGGACGCTCCGGCGCCGACCTGGGAATGTCAAAAAAATACACCCGGAATTCCGTGGAGATCCCGGATGGCCGCCCCAGCGCCGACCTGGGAACGGCGGGAAAAAATGCGCCCGGAACTCCGCGGCGTTCAGGGATCGGGGCTCCGGCGCCGACCCGGGAACCTCGGGGGAAAAATGAGCCCGGAATTCCGCAGTGATCCCGGATCGGGGCCCCGGCGCCGACCTGGGAACATCGGGAAAAATGCGCCCGGAATTCCGCGGCGTTCCCGGATCGGGGCGCCGGCGCCGGCCCGGGAACGTTGGAAAAAAATGCGTCCGGAATTCCTCGGCCTTCCCAGGTGTGCACCCAGGCACAGACCCGGGAATGTCGGAAAACGCGTCTGGAATTCACCGGACTTTCCGTATCGGCACCCAGGCACCGACCAGGGAATGTCGGAAAACGCGTCCGGAATTCCACGGACTTTCCATATCGGCGTTCCGGCGCCGACCCGGGAATGTCAGAAAACGCGTCTGGTATTCCGCGATGTTCCCAGATGGGCACCCCGGCGCCGACCCGGGAATATCGAAAAAATGCGCCCGGAGTTCCGTGGCATTCCCGGATTGGCGCCCCGGCACCGACCCGGGAATGTTGAAAAAATGCGCCCGGAATTCCGCGACGTTCCCGGATCGGTGCCCCGGCGCCGACCCGGGAACGTCGAAAGAATGCGCCCGGAATTCCGCGGCGTTCCCGGATCGGGGCTTCGGCGCCGACCCGGGAACATCGGGGAAAAAATGCACACGGAATTCCGTGGCGATCCCGGATCAGGGCCCCGGCGCCGACCCGGGAACGTCGGTAATAAATGCGCCCGGAATTCCGCGGCGTTCCTGGATCGGGGCCCCGGCGCCGACCTGGGAACGTCGGAGGGATAAATGGGCCCTGAATTCCGCGGCGTTCCCGGATCGGGGCCCCGGCGCCGACCCGGGAACGTCGGGAAAAAATGCACCCGAAATTCCGCGGCGTTCCCGGATCGGGGCCACGGCGCCAACCCGGGAACGTCGGGGGAAAAAATGGGCCCGGAAGTCCGCGGCGTTCCCGGATCGGGGCCCCGGCGCCGTCCCGGGAACGTAGGGGAAAAAATGGGCTCGGAATTCCGCGGCGTTCCCGGATGGGCGCTCCGGCGCCGACCTGGGAATGTCGAAAAAATACACCTGGAATTCCGCGGAGTTCCCGGATGGCCGCCCTGGAGCCGACACGGGAATTTCAAAAATATCCGCCCGGAATTCCGCGGCGTTCCCAGATCGGCGCCCCGGCGCTGACCGGGAATATCGAAAAAATGCACCCGGAATTCCGTGGCCTTCCCGGTTCGGCGCCCCGGTTCCGATCTGGGAATTTCGGAAAACGCGTCCGGAATAGTGCAGCCTTCCCGGATATGCACCCCGGCGCCGACCCTGGAATGTCAGAAAACGCGTCCGGAATTCTGCGGACTTCCTGGATCGGCGCCCCAGCACCGACCCGGGAATGTCGAAAAACGCGTCCGGAATTCCACGGCCTTCCCGGATCGGCGCCCCGGCGAGAACCCGGGAATGTCGGATTACGTGACCGGAATTCCGCGGCGTTCCCGGATGGGCGCTCCGGCGCCCACCTGGGAATGTCAAAAAAATACACCCGGAATTCCGCGGAGATCCCGGATGGCCGCCCCAGCGCCGACCCGGGAACGGCGGGGAAAAATGCGCCGGGAACTCCGCGGCGTTCAGGGATCGGGGCCCCGGCGCCGACCCGGGAACGTCGGGGGAAAAAATGAGCCCGGAATTCCGCAGTGATCCTGGATCGGGGCCCCGGCGCCGGCCCGGGAACGTCGGAAAAAAATGCGTCCGGAATTCCTCGGCCTTCCCGGGTGTGCACCCAGGCACCGACCCGGGAATGTCAGAAAACGCGCCCGGAATTCCGCGGACTTCCCGGATCGGCGCCCCGGTACAGACCCGGGAATGTCAGAAAACGCGTCTGGAATTCCAAGGTCTTCCCGGATCGGCGCCCGGCGCCAACCCGGGAATGTCGGATAACGTGATTGGAATTCCGCGATGTTCCCAGGTGGGCGACCCGGCGCCGACCCGGGAATGTCATGAAAATGCGCCCGGAATTCCGCGGCGTTCCCAGATGGGCGCTCCGACGCTGACCTGGGAATGTCGAAAAAATCCACCCGGAATTCCGCGGAGTTCCCGGATGGCCGCCCTGGAGCCGACACGGGAATTTCAAAAATATCCGCCCGGAATTACGCGGCGTTCCCAGATCGGCGCCTCGGCGCTGACCAGGAATATCGGAAAAAATGCAACCGGAATTCCGTGGCCTTCCCGGATCGGCGCCCCGGCACCGACCCGGGAATGTCGGAAAACGCGTCCGGGATTCTGCGGCATTCCCGGATGTGCACCCCAGCGCCGACCCTGGAATGTCAGAAAACGCGTCCGGAATTCCGCTGACTTCCCGGATCGGCGCCCCGGTACCGACCCGGGAATGTCGTGAAAATGCGCCCGGAATTCCGCGGCGTTCCCTGATGGGCGCTCCGTCGCCGAACTGGGAATGTCGAAAAAATACAACCGGAATTCCGCGGAGTTCCCGGATGGCCGCCCTGGAGCCGACACGGGAATTTCAAAAATATCCGCCCGGAATTCCGCGGCGTTCCCAGATCGGCGCCCCGGCGCTGACCGGGAATATCGAAAAAATGCACCCGGAATTCCGTGGCCTTCCAGGATCGGCGCCCCGGTGCCGATCGGGGAATGTCGGAAAACGCATCCGGAATACTGCAGCCTTCCCGGATATGCACCCCGGCGCCGACCCTGGAATGTCAGAAAACGCGTCCGGAATTCTGCGGACTTCCCGGATCGGCGCCCCGGCACCGACCCGGGAATGTCGAAAAACGCGTCCGGAATTCCGCGGCCTTCCCAGATCGGCGCCCCGGCGAGAACCCGGGAATGTCGGATTACGTGACCGGAATTCCGCGACGTTCCCGGATGGGCGACCCGGCGCCGACCCGGGAATGTCAAAAAAATGCGCCCGGAATTCCGCGGCGTTCCCGGATGGACGCTCCGGCGCCGACCTGGGAATGTCAAAAAAATACACCCGGAATTCCGTGGAGATCCCGGATGGCCGCCCCAGCGCCGACCCGGGAACGGCGGGAAAAAATGCGCCCGGAACTCCGCGGCGTTCAGGGATCGGGGCTCCGGCGCCGACCCGGGAACCTCGGGGGAAAAATGAGCCCGGAATTCCGCAGTGATCCCGGATCGGGGCCCCGGCGCCGACCTGGGAACATCAGGAAAAATGCGCCCGGAATTCCGCGGCGTTCCCGGATCGGGGCGCCGGCGCCGGCCCGGGAACGTTGGAAAAAAATGCGTCCGGAATTCCTCGGCCTTCCCAGGTGTGCACCCAGGCACAGACCCGGGAATGTCGGAAAACGCGTCTGGAATTCACCGGACTTTCCGTATCGGCACCCAGGCACCGACCAGGGAATGTCGGAAAACGCGTCCGGAATTCCACGGACTTTCCATATCGGCGTCCCGGCGCCGACCCGGGAATGTCAGAAAACGCGTCTGGTATTCCGCGATGTTCCCAGATGGGCACCCCGGCGCCGACCCGGGAATATCGAAAAAATGCGCACGGACTTCCGTGGCGTTCCCGGATTGGCGCCCCGGCACCGACCCGGGGAATGTTGAAAAAATGCGCCCGGAATTCCGCGACGGTCCCGGATCGGTGCCCCGGCGCCGACCCGGGAACGTCGAAAGAATGCGCCCGGAATTCCGCGGCGTTCCCGGATCGGGGCTTCGGCGCCGACCCGGGAACATCGGGGAAAAAATGCACACGGAATTCCGTGGCGATCCCGGATCAGGGCCCCGGCGCCGACCCGGGAACGTCGGTAATAAATGCGCCCGGAATTCCGCGGCGTTCCTGGATCGGGGCCCCGGCGCCGACCTGGGAACGTCGGAGGGATAAATGGGCCCTGAATTCCGCGGCGTTCCCGGATCGGGGCCCCGGCGCCGACCCGGGAACGTCGGGAAAAAATGCACCCGAAATTCCGCGGCGTTCCCGGATCGGGGCCGCGGCGCCAACCCGGGAACGTCGGGGGAAAAAATGGGCCCGGAAGTCCGCGGCGTTCCCGGATCGGGGCCCCGGCGCCGTCCCGGGAACGTAGGGGAAAAAATGGGCTCGGAATTCCGCGGCGTTCCCGGATGGGCGCTCCGGCGCCGACCTGGGAATGTCGAAAAAATACACCTGGAATTCCGCGGAGTTCCCGGATGGCCGCCCTGGAGCCGACACGGGAATTTCAAAAATATCCGCCCGGAATTCCGCGGCGTTCCCAGATCGGCGCCCCGGCGCTGACCGGGAATATCGAAAAAATGCACCCGGAATTCTGTGGCCTTCCCGGTTCGGCGCCCCGGTTCCGATCTGGGAATTTCGGAAAACGCGTCCGGAATAGTGCAGCCTTCCCGGATATGCACCCCGGCGCCGACCCTGGAATGTCAGAAAACGCGTCCGGACTTCTTCCGACTACCTGGATCGTCGCCCCACCACCGACCACGCAATGACGAAAAACGCGTACTTAATTCCAAGGACATCCCGGAACGGCGCCCCGGCGAGAACCCGGGACTGTCGGATTACGTGACCGGAATTCCGCGGCGTTCCCGGATGGGCGCTCCGGCGCCCACCTGGGAATGTCAAAAAAATACACCCGGAATTCCGCGGAGATCCCGGATGGCCGCCCCAGCGCCGACCCGGGAACGGCGGGAAAAAATGCGCCGGGAACTCCGCGGCGTTCAGGGATCGGGGCCCCGGCGCCGACCCGGGAACGTCGGGGGAAAAAATGAGCCCGGAATTCCGCAGTGATCCTGGATCGGGGCCCCGGCGCCGGCCCGGGAACGTCGGAAAAAAAATGCGTCCGGAATTCCTCGGCCTTCCCGGGTGTGCACCCAGGCACCGACCCGGGAATGTCAGAAAACGCGCCCGGAATTCCGCGGACTTCCCGGATCGGCGCCCCGGTACAGACCCGGGAATGTCAGAAAACGCGTCTGGAATTCCAAGGTCTTCCCGGATCGGCGCCCGGCGCCAACCCGGGAATGTCGGATAACGTGATTGGAATTCCGCGATGTTCCCAGGTGGGCGACCCGGCGCCGACCCGGGAATGTCATGAAAATGCGCCCGGAATTCCGCGGCGTTCCCAGATGGGCGCTCCGACGCTGACCTGGGAATGTCGAAAAAATACACCCGGAATTCCGCGGAGTTCCCGGATGGCCGCCCTGGAGCCGACACGGGAATTTCAAAAATATCCGCCCGGAATTCCGCGGCGTTCCCAGATCGGCGCCCCGGCGCTGACCGGGAATATCGAAAAAATGCACCCGGAATTCCGTGGCCTTCCCGGATCGGCGCTCCGGTGCCGATATGGGAATGTCAGAAAACGCGTCCGGAATACTGCGGCATTCCCGGATGTGCACCCCGGCGCCGACCCTGGAATGTTAGAAAACGCGTCCGGAATTCCGCAGACTTCCCGGATCGGCGCCCCGGCACTGACCCGGGAATGTCGAAAAACACGTCCGGAATTCCGCGGCCCTCCCGGATCGGCGCCCCAGCGAGAACCCGGAAATGTCGGATTATGTGACCGGAATTCCGCGACGTTCCCGGATGGGCGACCCGGCGCCAACCCGGGAATGTCGAAAAAATGCGCCCGGAATTCCGCGGAGTTCCCGGATGGCCGCCCTGGAGCCGACACGGGAATTTCAAAAATATCCGCCCGGAATTCCGCGGTGTTCCCAGATCGGCGCCCCGGCGCTGACCGGGAATATCGAAAAAATGCACCCGGAATTCCGTGGCCTTCCCGGATCGGCGCCCCGGTGCCGATCTGGGAATGTCGGAAAACGCATCCGGAATACTGCAGCCTTCCCGGATATGCACCCCGGCGCCGACCCTGGAATGTCAGAAAACGCGTCCGGAATTCTGCGGACTTCCCGGATCGGCGCCCCGGCACCGACCCGGGAATGTCGAAAAACGCGTCCGGAATTCCGCGGCCTTCCCAGATCGGCGCCCCGGCGAGAACCCGGGAATGTCGGATTACGTGACCGGAATTCCGCGACGTTCCCGGATGGGCGACCCGGCGCCGACCCGGGAATGTCAAAAAAATGCGCCCGGAATTCCGCGGCGTTCCCGGATGGACGCTCCGGCGCCGACCTGGGAATGTCAAAAAAATACACCCGGAATTCCGTGGAGATCCCGGATGGCCGCCCCAGCGCCGACCCGGGAACGGCGGGAAAAAATGCGCCCGGAACTCCGCGGCGTTCAGGGATCGGGGCTCCGGCGCCGACCCGGGAACCTCGGGGGAAAAATGAGCCCGGAATTCCGCAGTGATCCCGGATCGGGGCCCCGGCGCCGACCTGGGAACATCGGGAAAAATGCGCCCGGAATTCCGCGGCGTTCCCGGATCGGGGCGCCGGCGCCGGCCCGGGAACGTTGGAAAAAAATGCGTCCGGAATTCCTTGGCCTTCCCAGGTGTGCACCCAGGCACCGACCCGGGAATGTCGGAAAACGCGTCTGGAATTCACCGGACTTTCTGTATCGGCACCCAGGCACCGACGAGGGAATGTCGGAAAACGCGTCCGGAATTCCACGGACTTTCCATATCGGCGTCCCGGCGCCGACCCGGGAATGTCAGAAAACGCGTCTGGTATTCCGCGATGTTCCCAGATGGGCACCCCGGCGCCGACCCGGGAATATCGAAAAAATGCGCCCGGAATTCCGTGGCATTCCCGGATTGGCGCCCCGGCACCGACCCGGGAATGTTGAAAAAATGCGCCCGGAATTCCGCGACGTTCCCGGATCGGTGCCCCGGCGCCGACCCGGGAACGTCGAAAGAATGCGCCCGGAATTCCGCGGCGTTCCCGGATCGGGGCTTCGGCGCCGACCCGGGAACGTCGGTAATAAATGCGCCCGGAATTCCGCGGCGTTCCTGGATCGGGGCCCCGGCGCCGACCTGGGAACGTCGGAGGGATAAATGGGCCCTGAATTCCGCGGCGTTCCCGGATCGGGGCCCCGGCGCCGACCCGGGAACGTCGGGAAAAAATGCACCCGAAATTCCGCGGCGTTCCCGGATCGGGGCCACGGCGCCAACCCGGGAACGTCGGGGGAAAAAATGGGCCCGGAAGTCCGCGGCGTTCCCGGATCGGGGCCCCGGCGCCGTCCCGGGAACGTAGGGGAAAAAATGGGCTCGGAATTCCGCGGCGTTCCCGGATGGGCGCTCCGGCGCCGACCTGGGAATGTCGAAAAAATACACCTGGAATTCCGCGGAGTTCCCGGATGGCCGCCCTGGAGCCGACACGGGAATTTCAAAAATATCCGCCCGGAATTCCGCGGCGTTCCCAGATCGGCGCCCCGGCGCTGACCGGGAATATCGAAAAAATGCACCCGGAATTCCGTGGCCTTCCCGGTTCGGCGCCCCGGTTCCGATCTGGGAATGTCGGAAAACGCGTCCGGAATAGTGCAGCCTTCCCGGATATGCACCCCGGCGCCGACCCTGGAATGTCAGAAAACGCGTCCGGAATTCTGCGGACTTCCTGGATCGGCGCCCCGGCACCGACCCGGGAATGTCGAAAAACGCGTCCGGAATTCCACGGCCTTCCCGGATCGGCGCCCCGGCGAGAACCCGGGAATGTCGGATTACGTGACTGGAATTCCGCGATGTTCCCGGATGGGCGACCCGGCGCCGACCTGGGAATGTCGAAAAATGCGCCCGGAATTCCGCGGCGTTCCCGGATGGGCGCTCCGGCGCCCACCTGGGAATGTCAAAAAAATACACCCGGAATTCCGCGGAGATCCCGGATGGCCGCCCCAGCGCCGACCCGGGAACGGCGGGAAAAAATGCGCCGGGAACTCCGCGGCGTTCAGGGATCGGGGCCCCGGCGCCGACCCGGGAACGTCGGGGGAAAAAATGAGCCCGGAATTCCGCAGTGATCCTGGATCGGGGCCCCGGCGCCGGCCCGGGAACGTCGGAAAAAAATGCGTCCGGAATTCCTCGGCCTTCCCGGGTGTGCACCCAGGCACCGACCCGGGAATGTCGGAAAACGCGTCCGGAATTCCGCGGACTTTCCGTATCGGCGTCCCGGAGCCGACCCGGGAATGTCAGAAAACGCGTCCGGTATTCCGCGACGTTCCCAGATGGGCACCCCGGCGGCGACCAGGGAATATTGAAAAAATGCACCCGGAATTCCGTGGCATTCCCGGATTGGCGCCCCGGCACCGACCCGGGAATGTCGAAAAAATGCGCCCGGAATTCCGCGACGTTCCCGGATCGGTGCCCCGGCTCCGACCCGGGAACGTCGAAAAAATGCACACGGAATTCCGCGGCGATCCCGCATCAGGGCCCTGGCACCGACCCGGGAACGTCGGTAATAAATGCGCCCGGAATTCCGCGGCGTTCCCGGATCGGTGCCCCGGTGCCGACCCAAGAACGTCGGGAAAAAATGCACCCGGAATTCCACGGCGTTCCCGGATCGGGGCCCCGGCGCCGTCCTGGGAACGTCGGGGAAAAAATGCACCCGGAATTCCATGACCTTCCCGGATCGGCGCCCCGGCACCGACCCGGGAATGTCGGAAAACGCGTCCGGGATTCCCCGGCATTCCCGGATGTGCACTCCGACGCCGACCCTGGAATGTCAGAAAATGCGTCCGGAATTCCACGGCATTCCCACATGTGCACCCCAGCGCCGACCCTGGAATGTCAGAAAACGCGTCCGGAATTCCGCGGACTTCCCGGATCGGCGCCCCGGTACCGACCCGGGAATGTCAGAAAACGCGTCTGGAATTCCAAGGCCTTCCCGGATCGGCGCCCGGCGCCAACCCGGGAATGTCGGATAACGTGATTGGAATTCCGCGATGTTCCCGGGTGGGCGACCCGGCGCCGACCCGGGAATGTCGTGAAAATGCGCTCGGAATTCCGCGGCGTTCCCAGATGGGCGCTCCGACGCTGACCTGGGAATGTCGAAAAAATACACCCGGAATTCCGCGGAGTTCCCGGATGGCCGCCCTGGAGCCGACACGGGAATTTCAAAAATATCCGCCCGGAATTCCGCGGCGTTCCCAGATCGGCGCCCCGGCGCTGACCGGGAATATCGAAAAAATGCACCCGGAATTCCGTGGCCTTCCCGGATCGGCGCTCCGGTGCCGATATGGGAATGTCAGAAAACGCGTCCGGAATACTGCGGCATTCCCGGATGTGCACCCCGGCGCCGACCCTGGAATGTTAGAAAACGCGTCCGGAATTCCGCGGACTTCCCGGATCGGCGCCCCGGCACTGACCCGGGAATGTCGAAAAACGCGTCCGGAATTCCGCGGCCTTCCCGGATCGGCGCCCCAGCGAGAACCCGGAAATGTCGGATTACGTGACCGGAATTCCGCGACGTTCCCGGATGGGCGACCCGGCGCCGACCCGGGAATGTCGAAAAAATGCGCCCGGAATTCCGCGGCCTTCCCGGATGGGTGCTCCGGCGCCGACCTGGGAATGTCAAAAAAGTACACCCCGAATTCCGCGGAGTTCCCAGATGGCCGCCCTGTCGCCGACACGGGAATTTCAAAAAAATGCACCCGGAATTCCGCGACGTTCCCGGATCGGTGCGCCGGTGCCGACACGGGAATTTCAAAAAAATGCACCCGGAATTCCGCGGCGTTCCCGGATTGGCGCCCCGGCACCGACCCGGGAATGTTGAAAAAATGCGCCCAGAATTCCGCGACGTTCCCGGATCGGTGCCCCGGCGCCGACCCGGGAACGTCGAAAGAATGCGCCCGGAATTCCGTGGCATTCCCGGATTGGCGCCCCGGCACCGACCCGGGAATGTTGAAAAAATGCGCCCGGAATTCCGCGACGTTCCCGGATCGGTGCCCCGGCGCCGACCCGGGAACGTCAAAAGAATGCGCCCGGAATTCCGCGGCGTTCCCGGATCGGGGCTTCGGCGCCGACCCGGGAACATCGGAGGAAAAAATGCACACGGAATTCCGTGGCGATCCCGGATCACGGCCCCGGCGCCGACCCGGGAACGTCGGTAATAAATGCGCCCGGAATTCCGCGGCGTTCCTGGATCGGGGCCCCGGCGCCGACCTGGGAACGTCGGAGGGATAAATGGGCCCTGAATTCCGCGGCGTTCCCGGATCGGGGCCCCGGCGCCGACCCGGGAACGTCGGGAAAAAATGCACCCGAAATTCCGCGGCGTTCCCGGATCGGGGCCCCGGCGCCAACCCGGGAACGTCGGGGAAAAAAATGGGCCCGGAAGTCCGCGGCGTTCCCAGATCGGGGCCCCGGCGCCGTCCCGGGAACATAGGGGAAAAAATGGGCTCGGAATTCCACGGCGTTCCCGGATGGGCGCTCCGGCGCCGACCTGGGAATGTCGAAAAAATACACCTGGAATTCCGCGGAGTTCCCGGATGGCCGCCCTGGAGCCGACACGGGAATTTCAAAAATATCCGCCCGGAATTCCGCGGCGTTCCCAGATCGGCGCCCCGGCGCTGACCGGGAATATCGAAAAAATGCACCTGGAATTCCGTGGCCTTCCCGGTTCGGCGCCCCGGTTCCGATCTGGGAATGTCGGAAAACGCGTCCGGAATAGTGCAGCCTTCCCGGATATGCACCCCGGCGCCGACCCTGGAATGTCAGAAAACGCGTCCGGAATTCCACGGCCTTCCCGGATCGGCGCCCCGGCGAGAACCCGGGAATGTCTGATTACGTGACTGGAATTCCGCGACGTTCCCGGATGGGCGACCCGGCGCCGACCTGGGAATGTCGAAAAATGCGCCCGGAATTCCGCGGCGTTCCCGGATGGGCGCTCCGGCGCCGACCTGGGAATGTCAAAAAAATACACCCGGAATTCCGCGGAGATCCCGGATGGCCGCCCCAGCGCCGACCCGGGAATGGCGGGAAAAAATGCGCCTGGAACTCCGCGGCGTTCAGGGATCGGGGCCCCGGCGCCGACCCGGGAACTTCGGGGGAAAAATGAGCCCGGAATTCCGCAGTGATCCTGGATCGGGGCCCCGGCGACGGCCCGGGAAGGTCGGAAAAAAATGCGTCCGGAATTCCTCGGCCTTCCCGGGTGTGCACCCAGGCACCGACCCGGGAATGTCGGAAAACGCGTCCGGAATTCCGCGGACTTTCCGTATCGGCGTCCCGGAGCCGACCCGGGAATGTCAGAAAACGCGTCCGGTATTCCGCGACGTTCCCAGATGGGCACCCCGGCGCCGACCAGGGAATATCGAAAAAATGCACCCGGAATTCCGTGGCATTCCCAGATTGGCGCCCCGGCACCGACCCGGGAATGTCGAAAAAATGCGCCCGGAATTCCGCGACGTTCCCGGATCGGTGCCCCGGCTCCGACCCGGGAACGTCGAAAAAATGCACACGGAATTCCGCGGCGATCCCGCATCAGGGCCCTGGCACCGACCCGGGAACGTCGGTAATAAATGCGCCCGGAATTCCGCGGCGTTCCCGGATCGGTGCCCCGGTGCCGACCCAGGAACGTCGGGAAAAAATGCACCCGGAATTCCACGGCGTTCCCGGATCGGGGCCCCGGCGCCGTCCTGGGAACGTCGGGGAAAAAATGGGCCCGGAATTCCGCGGCGTTCCTGGATCAGGTCCCCGGCGCCGACCCGGGAATGTCGGGGAAAAAATGGGCCCGGAATTCCGCGGCGTTCCCGGATTAGGGCCCCGGCACCGACTCGGGAATGTCAGGGGAAAAATGGGCCCAGAATTCCGCGGTGTTTCCAGATCGGCGCCTCGGCGCTGACCGGGAATATCGGAAAAAATGCACCCGGAATTCCGTGACCTTCCCGGATCGGCGCCCCGGCACCGACCCGGGAATGTCGGAAAACGTGTCCGGGATTCCGCGGCATTCCCGGATGTGCACTCCGACGCCGACCGTGGAATGTCAGAAAACGTGTCCGGAATTCCACGGCATTCCCACATGTGCACCCCAGCGCCGACCCTGGAATGTCAGAAAACGCGTCCGGAATTCCGCGGACTTCCCTGATCGGCGCCCAGGTACTGTCCCGGGAATGTCAGAAAACGCGTCTGGAATTCCAAGGCCTTCCCAGATCGGCGCCCGGCGCCAACCCCGAATGTCGGATAACGTGATCGGAATTCCGCGATGTTCCCGCGTGGGCGACCCGGCGCCGACCCGGGAATGTCGTGAAAATGCGCCCGGAATTCCGCGGCGTTCCCAGATGGGCGCTCCGACGTTACCTGGGAATGTCGAAAAAATACACCCGGAATTCCGCGGAGTTCCCGGATGGCCGCCCTGGAGCCGACACGGGAATTTCAAAAATATCCGCCCGGAATTCCGCGGCGTTCCCAGATCGGCGCCCCGGCGCTGACCGGGAATATCGAAAAAATGCACCCGGAATTCCGTGGCCTTCCCAGATCGGCGCCCCGGTGCCGATATGGGAATGTTAGAAAACGCGTCCGGAATACTGCGGCATTCCCGGATGTGCACCCCGGCGCCGACCCTGGAATGTTAGAAAACGCGTCCGGAATTCCACGGACTTCCCGGATCGGCGCCCCGGCACTGACCCGGGAATGTCGAAAAACGCGTCCGGAATTCCGCGGCCTTCCCGGATCGGCGCCCCAGCGAGAACCCGGAAATGTCGGATTACGTGACCGGAATTCCGCGACGTTCCCGGATAGGCGACCCGGCGCCGACCCGGGAATGTCATAAAAATGCGCCCGGAATTCCGCGGCGTTCCCGGATGGGTGCTCCGGCGCCGACCTGGGAATGTCAAAAAAATACACCCCGAATTCCGCGGAGTTCCCAGATGGCCGCCCTGTCGCCGACACGGGAATTTCAAAAAAATGCACCTGGAATTCCGCGACGTTCCCGGATCGGTGCCCCGGTGACGACAAGGGAATTTCAAAAAAATGCACCCGGAATTCCGCGGCGTTCCCGGATTGGGGCCCCGGCGCCAACCCGGGAACGTCGGGAAAAAATGCGTCCGGAATTCCGCGGCCTTCCCGGATGTGCACCCCGGCGGCGACACTGGAATGTCAGAAAACGCGTCCGGAATTCCGCGGACTTCCCTGATCGGCGCCCAGGCACTGTCCCGGGAATGTCGGAAAACGCGTCCGGAATTCCGCGGCCTATCCGAATCGGCGCCCCGGCGCCGACCCGGGAATGTCAGAAAACGCGTCCGGTATTACGCGACGTTCCCAGATGGGCACCCCGGTACTGACCCGGGAATATCGAAAAAATGCGCACGGAATTCAGCGGCATTCCCGGATTGGTGCCCCGGCACCGACCCGGGAATGTCGAAAAAATGCGCCCGGAATTCCGCGACGTTCCCTGATCGGTGCCCTGGCGCCGACCCGGGAACGTCGAAAAAATGCGACCGGAGCTCCGCGGTGTTCCCGGATCGGGGCCCCGGCGCCGACCCGGGAATATCGAAAAAATGCACCCGGAATTCCGTGGCCTTCCCGGATCGGCGCTCCGGTGCCGATATGGGAATGTCAGAAAACGCGTCCGGAATACTGCGGCATTCCCGGATGTGCACCCCGGCGCCGACCCTGGAATGTTAGAAAACGCGTCCGGAATTCCGCGGACTTCCCGGATCGGCGCCCCGGCACTGACCCGGAAATGTCGGATTACGTGACCGGAATTCCGCGACGTTCCCGGATGGGCGACCCGGCGCCGACCCGGGAATGTCGAAAAAATGCGCCCGGAATTCCGCGGCCTTCCCGGATGGGTGCTCCGGCGCCGACCTGGGAATGTCAAAAAAGTACACCCCGAATTCCGCGGAGTTCCCAGATGGCCGCCCTGTCGCCGACACGGGAATTTCAAAAAAATGCACCCGGAATTCCGCGACGTTCCCGGATCGGTCCGCCGGTGCCGACACGGGAATTTCAAAAAAATGCACCCGGAATTCCGCGGCGTTCCCGGATCGGCGCCTCGGCGCCAACCCGGGAACGTCGGGAAAAAATGCGTCCGGAATTCCGCGGCCTTCCCGGATGCGCACCCCGGCGGCGACCCTGAAATGTCAGAAAACGCGTCCGGAATTCCGCGGACTTCCCTGATCGGCGCCCAGGTACTGTCCCGGGAATGTCAGAAAACGCGTCTGGAATTCCAAGGCCTTCCCAGATCGGCGCCCGGCGCCAACCCCGAATGTCGGATAACGTGATCGGAATTCCGCGATGTTCCCGCGTGGGCGACCCGGCGCCGACCCGGGAATGTCGTGAAAATGCGCCCGGAATTCCGCGGCGTTCCCAGATGGGCGCTCCGACGTTACCTGGGAATGTCGAAAAAATACACCCGGAATTCCGCGGAGTTCCCGGATGGCCGCCCTGGAGCCGACACGGGAATTTCAAAAATATCCGCCCGGAATTCCGCGGCGTTCCCAGATCGGCGCCCCGGCGCTGACCGGGAATATCGAAAAAGTGCACCCGGAATTCCGTGGCCTTCCCGGATCGGCGCCCGGTGCCGATATGGGAATGTTAGAAAACGCGTCCGGAATACTGCGGCATTCCCGGATGTGCACCCCGGCGCCGACCCTGGAATGTTAGAAAACGCGTCCGGAATTCCACGGACTTCCCGGATCGGCGCCCCGGCCTGACCCGGGAATGTCGAAAAAACGCGTCCGGAATTCCGTGCCTTCCCGGATCGGCGCCCCAGCGAGAACCCGGAAATGTCGGATTACGTGCGCGGAATTCCGCGACGTTCCCGGATAGGCGACCCGGCGCCGACCGGGAATGTCATAAAATGCGCCCGGAATTCCGCGGCGTTCCCGGATGGGTGCTCCGGCGCCGACCTGGGAATGTCAAAAAAATACACCCCGAATTCCGCGGAGTTCCCGGGATGGCCGCCCTGTCGCCGACACGGAATTTCAAAAAAATGCACCGGAATTCCGCGACGTTCCCGGATCGGTGCCCCGCGTGACGACAAGGGAATTTCAAAAAAATGCACCCGGAATTCCGCGGCGTTCCCGGATTGGGGCCCCGGCGCCAACCCGGGAACGTCGGAAAAAATGCGTCCGGAATTCCGCGGCCTTCCCGGATGTGCACCCCGGCGGCGACCCCTGGAATGTCAGAAAACGCGTCCGGAATTCCGCGGACTTCCCTGATCGGCGCCCAGGCACTGTCCCCGGGAATGTCGGAAAACGCGTCCGGAATTCCGCGGCCTATCCGAATCGGCGCCCCGGCGCCGACCCGGGAATGTCAGAAAACGCGTCCGGTATTACGCGACGTTTCCCAGATGGGCACCCCGGTACTGACCCGGGAATATCGAAAAAATGCGCACGGAATTCAGCGGCATTCCCGATTGGGTGCCCCGGCACCGACCCGGGAATGTCGAAAAAATGCGCCCGGAATTCCGCGACGTTCCCTGATCGGTGCCCGTGGCGCCGACCCGGGAACGTCGAAAAAATGCGACCGGAGCTCCGCGGCGTTCCCGGATCGGGCCCCGGCGCCGACCCGGGAACGGCGGGAAAAAATGCGCCCAGAATTCCGCGTCGTTCCCGGAGCGGGCCCCGGCGCCGACCCGGGAACGTCGGAGGAAAAAAGGGCCCGGAATTCCGCGGCGTTCCCGGATGGCGACCCGGCCCGACCCGGGAATGTCGGAAAAATGCCCGGAATTCCCGGCTTCCCAGATGGGCGCTCCGGCGCCGACCGGAATGTCGAAAAATACACCGGAATTCCGCGGAGTTCCCGGATGGCGCCCGGGCCGACACGGGAATGTCGAAAAAATCACCCGGAATTCCGCGGCGTTCCCAGGATCGGCGCCCCGGACCGACCGGGAATTCGAAAAAATCACCCGGAATTCCGCGGCGTTCCCGGATCGGCGCCCCGGCCGACACGGGAATTTCAAAAACGCGTCCGGAATTCGCGGCTTCCCGATCGGGCCCCGGCGCCGACCGGGAATTGAAAAACGCGTCCGGAATTCGCGGCATTCCCGGATGGCGCCCCGGCCGACCCGGGAATGTAGAAAACGCGTCCGGAATTCCGCGGCTTCCCGGATCGGCGCCCCGGCACGACCCGGAATGTCGAAAAACGCGTCCGGAATTCCGCGACTTCCCGGATCGGCGCCCGCGCGACCCGGGAATGTCGAAAAACTGCAGCCGGAATTCCGCGGCGTTCCCGGATGGCGCCCCGGCGCCGACCGGGAATGTCAAAAAATACGCCCGGAATTCCGCGCGTTCCCGGATGGCTGCCCGGTCGCCGACCTGGGAATGTCAAAAAAATGCACCCGAATTCCGCGCGTTCCCGGATGGCCGCTCCGCGCCGACCTGGAATTCAAAAAATGCACCGAATTCCGCGAGTTCCCGATGGTGCCCCCGGTGACACAGGGAATTCAAAAAAATGCACCGGAATTCCGCGGCGTTCCCGGATTGGGGCCCCGCGCCAACCCGGGAACGTCGGGAAAAAATGCGTCCGGAATTCCGCGGCCTTCCCGGATGTGCACCCCGGCGCCGACACGGGAATGTCAGAAAACGCGTCCGGAATTCCGCGGACTTCCCTGATCGGCGCCCAGGCACTGTCCCGGGAATGTCGGAAAACGCGTCCGGAATTCCGCGGCCTATCCGAATCGGCGCCCCGGCGCCGACCCGGGAATGTCAGAAAACGCGTCCGGTATTACGCGACGTTCCCAGATGGGCACCCCGGTACTGACCCGGGAATATCGAAAAAATGCGCACGGAATTCAGCGGCATTCCCGGATTGGTGCCCCGGCACCGACCCGGGAATGTCGAAAAAATGCGCCC
Organism: Phrynocephalus vlangalii; assembly: GCA_037367305.1. Lineage (NCBI taxonomy): Eukaryota > Metazoa > Chordata > Lepidosauria > Squamata > Agamidae > Phrynocephalus > Phrynocephalus vlangalii. The sequence goes on along the minus strand of JAWVWN010003163.1, from coordinate 218,491 downwards.
GGAATTCCGCGACGTTCCCTGATCGGTGCCCTGGCGCCGACCCGGGAACGGCGAAAAAATGCGACCGGAGCTTCCGCGCGTTCCCGACCGGGGCCCCGGCGCCGACCCGGGAACGGCGGGAAAAAATGCGCCCAGAATTCCGCGTCGTTCCCGGAGCTGGGCCCCGGCGCCGACCCGGGAACGTCGGAGGGAAAAAAGGGCCCGGAATTCCGCGGCGTTCCCGGATGGGCGACCCGGCGCCGACCCGGGAATGTCGTGAAAATGCGCCCGGAATTCCGCGGCGTTCCCAGATGGGCGCTCCGACGTTGCCTGGGAATGTCGAAAAAATACACCCGGAATTCCGCGGAGTTCCCGGATGGCCGCCCTGGAGCCGACACGGGAATTTCAAAAAAATGCACCCGAAATTCCGCGGCGTTCCAGGATCGGGGCCCGCACGCCGACCCGGGAACGGCGGGAAAAAATGCGCCCGGAACTCCTCGGCGTTCAGGATCGGGGCCCAGGCACCGACCCGGGAATGTCAGAAAACGCGTCCGGTATTCCGCGACGTTCCCAGATGGCACCCCAGCGCCGACCCGGGAATATCGAAATAATGCGCCCGGAATTCCGCGGCATTCCTGGATTGGCGTCCCGGCACCGACCCGGGAATGTCGAGAAAAGCACCCGGAATTCCGCGACGTTCCCGGATCGGGGCCCCGGCGCCGACCCGGGAACGGTGGGAAAAAATGCGCCCAGAACTCCGCGGCATTCCCGGATCGGGGCCCCAGCGCCGACCCGGGAACGTCGGGGAAAATGCACACGGAATTCCGCGGCGATCCCGGATCGGGCCCGGCGCCGACCCGGGAACGTCGGGGAAAAACGCGCCCGGAATTCGCGGCGTTCCCGGATGGGGCCCGGTGCCGACCCGGAAGTCAGAAAAAATAGCCCAGAATTCCGCGGCGTTCCCAGATGGCCCCCTGTCGCCGACATGGAATTTCAAAAAAATGCGCCTGGAATTCCGCGGTTCCCGGATCGGTGCCCCGGCGCTGACACGGGAATTCAAAAAATGCACCCGGAATTCCGTGGCCTTTCCCCGGATTGGTGCCCCGGCGCCACACCGGGAATGTCGGAAAACGCGTCCGGAATTTCGCGGCCTTCCCGGATCGGCGCCCCGGCGCCAACCCGGGAATGTCAGAAAACGCGTCCGGAATTCCGCGGACTTCCCTGATCGGCGCCCAGGCACTGTCCCGGGAATGTCGGAAAACGCGTCCGGAATTCCGCGGCCTATCCGAATCGGCGCCCCGGCGCCGACCCGGGAATGTCAGAAAACGCGTCCGGTATTACGCGACGTTCCCAGATGGGCACCCCGGTACTGACCCGGGAATATCGAAAAAATGCGCACGGAATTCAGCGGCATTCCCGGATTGGTGCCCCGGCACCGACCCGGGAATGTCGAAAAAATGCGCCCGGAATTCCGCGACGTTCCCTGATCGGTGCCCTGGCGCCGACCCGGGAACGTCGAAAAAATGCGACCGGAGCTCCGCGGCGTTCCCGGATCGGGGCCCCGGCGCCGACCCGGGAACGGCGGGAAAAAATGCGCCCAGAATTCCGCGTCGTTCCCGGAGCAGGGCCCCGGCGCCGACCCGGGAACGTCGGAGGGAAAAAAGGGCCCGGAATTCCGCGGCGTTCCCGGATGGGCGACCCGGCGCCGACCCGGGAATGTCGAAAAAATGGGCCCGGAATTCCGCGGCGTTCCCGGATGGGCGCTCCGGCGCCGACCCGGGAATGTCAAAAAAATACACCCGGAATTCCGCGGAGTTCCCGGATGGCCGCCCTGGCGCCGACACGGGAATTTCAAAAAAATGCACCCGAAATTCCGCGGCGTTCCAGGATCGGGGCCCGCACGCCGACCCGGGAACGGCGGGAAAAAATGCGCCCGGAACTCCGCGGCGTTCAGGGATCGGGGCCCAGGCACCGACCCGGGAATGTCAGAAAACGCGTCCGGTATTCCGCGACGTTCCCAGATGGGCACCCCAGCGCCGACCCGGGAATATCGAAATAATGCGCCCGGAATTCCGCGGCATTCCTGGATTGGCGTCCCGGCACCGACCCGGGAATGTCGAGAAAATGCACCCGGAATTCCGCGACGTTCCCGGATCGGGGCCCCGGCGCCGACCCGGGAACGGTGGGAAAAAATGCGCCCAGAACTCCGCGGCATTCCCGGATCGGGGCCCCAGCGCCGACCCGGGAACGTCGGGGGAAAAATGCACACGGAATTCCGCGGCGATCCCGGGTCGGGGCCCCGGCGCCGACCCGGGAACGTCGGGGAAAAACGCGCCCGGAATTCTGCGGCGTTCCCGGATCGGGGCCCCGGCGCCGACCCGGGAACATCGGAGGGAAAAATGGGCCCAGAATTCCGCGGCGTTCCCGGATCGGGGCCCCGGCGCCGACTTGCGAATGTCGGGAAAAAATGCGCCCGGAATTCCGCGGCATTCCCGGATCGGGGCCCCGGCGCTGACCGGGAATATCGGAAAAATTGCACCCGGAATTCCGTGGCCTTCCGGGATTGGTGCCCCGGCACCGACCGGGGAATGTCGGAAAACGCGTCCGGAATTTCGCGGCCTTCCCGGATCGGCGCCCCGGCGCCAACCCGGGAATGTCAGAAAACACGTCCGGAATTCCGCAACGTTCCCGGATGGGCACCCCGGTGCCAACCCAGGAATATCGAAAAAATGCGCCCGGAATTCCGCAGTATTCTCAGATGTTCACCCTGGCACCGACCCTGGAATGTCAGAAAACGCGGCTGGAATTCCGCGGACTTCCCGGATCGGCGCCCAGGCACCGACCCGGGAATGTCGGAAAACGCGTCCGGAATTCCGCGGCGTTCCCGGATCGGGGCCCCGCCGCCGACCCGGGAACGTCGGAGAAACAATGGGCCCGGAATTCCGTGGCGTTCCCGGATCGGGGCCCCGGCACCGACTCGGGAACGTCGGGGAAAAATGGGCCCGGAATTCCGCGGTGTTCCCAGATCGGCGCCCCGCCGCTGACCGGGAATATCGGAAAAAATGCACCCGTAATTCCGTGGCCTTCCCGGATCGGCGCCCCGGCACCGACCCGGGAATGTCGGAAAACGCGTCCGGGATCCCGCGGCCTTCTCGGATCGGCTCCCTGGCGCCGACCCGGGAATGTCAGAACACACATCCGGAATTCCGCAGCATTCCCGGATGTTCACCCCGGCGCCGAACCTGGAATGTCAGAAAACGCGTCTGGAATTCCGCGGACTTCCCGGATCGGCGCCCCGGCACCGACCCTGGAATGTCGGAAAACACGTCCGGGATTCCCCCGCTGACCCGGGGGAAAAATGCGCCCGGAATTCCGCGGCGTTCCCGGATCGGGGCCTCGGGGCCAACCCGGGAACGTCGGAGGGAAAAACGGGCCAGGAATTCCGCGGCGTTCCCGGATCGGGGCCCCGGCACCGACCCGGGAATGTCGGAGGGAAAAATGCGTCCGGAATTCCCCGGCCTTCCCGGATGTGCACCTCGGCACCGACCCTGGAATGTCAGAAAACGCGTCTGGAATTCCGGAAACTTCTCGGATCGGCGCCCAGGCACCGACCCGGAAATGTCGGAAAACGCGTCCGGAATTCCGCGGCCTTTCTGGATCGGCACCCCGGCGCCGACCCGGGAATGTCAGAAAACGCGTCCGAAACTCCGCGGCGTTCCCGGATCGGGCCCCGGCGCCGACCTGGGAAAGTCGGGAAAAATGCAGCCGGAACTCCGTGGCGTTCCCGGATCGGGGCCCCGGCACCGACTCGGGAACTTCGGGGAAAAATGGGCCCGGAATTCCGCGGTGTTCCCAGATCGGCGCCCCGCCGCTGACCGGGAATATCGGAAAAAATGCACCCGTAATTCCGCGGCGTTCCCAGATCGGCTCCCCGGCGCCGACCCCGGAATGTCAGAAAACACGTCCGGAATTCCGCAGCATTCCCGGATGTTCACCCCGGCGCCGACCCTGGAATGTCAGAAAACGCGTCTGGAATTCCGCGGACTTCCCGGATCGGGCCCCGGCGCCGACCTGGGAACGTCGGGAAAAAATGCGCCCGGAACTTCGCGGCGTTCCCGGATCGGGCCCCGGCGCCGACCTGGGAACGTCGGGAAAAAATGCGGCCGGAATTCCGCGGCGTTCCCGGATCGGGGCCCCGGCGCCGACCCGGGAACGTCGGGGAAACAATGGGCCCGGAATTCCGCGGCGTTCCCGGATCGGGGCTCCGGCACCGACTCGGGAACGTCGGGGAAAAAATGGGCCCGGAATACCGCGGCGTTCCCAGATCGGCGCCCCGGCGCTGACCGGGAATATCGGAAAAAATGCGCCCGGAATTCTGTGGCCTTCCCGGATCGGCGCCCCGGCACCGACCCGGGAATGTCGGAAAACGCGTCCGGGATTCCGCGGCCTTCCCGGATCTGCTCCCCGGCGCCGACCCGGGAATGTCAGAAAACACATCCGGAATTCCGCAGCATTCCCGGATGTTCACCCCGGCGCCGACCCTGGAATGTCAGAAAAGGTGTCTGGAATTCCGCGGACTTCCCGGATCGGCGGCCCGGCACCGACCCGGGAATGTCGGAAAACGCGTCCGGGATTCCCCCACCGACCCAGGGGAAAAATGCGCCTGGAATTCCGCGGCGTTCCCGGATCGGGGCCCCGGCGCTGACCCGGGAGCGTCGGAGGGAAAAATGGGCCCCGAATTCCGCGGCGTTCCCGGATGGGCGACCCGGCGCCGACGCGGGAATGTCGGGAAAAAATGCGGCCGGAATTCCGCGGCCTTTACGGATCGGCGCCCCGGCGCCGACCCGGGAACGTCGGGAAAAAATGCACCCGGAATTCTGCGGCGTTCCCTGATCGGGGCCCCGGCGCCGACCTGCGAATGTCGGGAAAAAATGCGCCCGGAATTCCGAGGCGTTCCCGGATCGGGGCCCCGGCGCTGACCGGGAATATCGAAAAAAATGCAACCGGAATTCCGTGGCTTTCCCGGATTGGCGCCCCGGCACCAACCCGGAAATGTCGGAAAACGTGTCCGGAATTCCGCGGCCTTTACGGATCGGCGCCCCGGCGCCGACCCGGGAATGTCGAAAAAATGCGCCCGGAATTCCGCGGAGTTCCCGGATGGGCGCTCCGGCGCCGACCCTGGAATGTTGAAAAAATGCACCAGGAACTCCGCGGCGTTCAGGGATCGGGGCCCCGGCGCCAACCCGGGAACGTCGGGAAACATGCGTCCGGAATTCTGCGGCCTTCCCGGATGTGCACCCCTGCGCCGACCCTGGAATGTCAGAAAACGCGTCCGGAATTCCGTGTACTTCCCTGATCGGCGCCCAGGCACAGACCCGGGAATGTCGGAAAACACGTCCGGAATTCCGCGGCCTATCCGGATCGGCGCCCCGGCGCCGACCCAGGAATGTCAGAAAACGCGGCCGGTATTCTGCGACGTTCCCAGATGGGCACCCCGGCGCCGACCCGGGAATATCGAAAAAATGCGCCCGGAATTCCGCGGCATTCCCGGATTGGCGCCCCGGAACCGACCCGGGAACGTCGAAAAAATGCGACCGGAGCCCCGCGGCGTTTCCGGATCGGGGCCGCGGGGCCGACCCAGGAACGGCAGGAAAAAATGCGCCCGGCATTCCGCGGTGTTTCCTGATCGGGGCCCCGGCGCCGACCTGCGAATGTCGGGAAAAAATGCGCCCGGAATTCCGCGGCGTTCCCGGATCGGGGCCCCGGCGCTGACCGGGAATATCGGAAAAAATGCAACCGGAATTCCGTGGCTTTCCCGGATTGGCGCCCCGGCACCGACCCGGAAATGTCGGAAAACGCGTCCGGAATTCCGCGGCCTTTCCGGATCGGCGCCCCGGCGCCGACCCGGGAATGTCAGAAAACGCGTCCGGAATTCCGCGACATTCCCAGATGGGCGCCCCGGCACCGACCCGGGAACGTCGGAGGGAAAAAGGGGCCCGGAATTCCGCGGCGTTCCCGGATCGGGGCCCTGTCGCCGACCCGGGAACGTCGGGAAAAAATGCGTCCGGAATTCCCCGGCCTTCCCGGATGTGCACCCCGGCACCGACCCGGAAATGTCGGAAAACGTGTCCGGAATTCCGCGGCCTTTCCGGATCGGCGCCCCGGCGCCGACCCGGGAATGTCAGAAAACGCGTCCGGAATTCCGCGACATTCCCGGATGTGCACCCCGGTACTGACCCGGGAATGTCAAAAAAATGCGCCCGGAACTCCGCGGCGTTCCCGGATCGGGCCCCGGCGCCGACCTGGGAACGTCGGGAAAAAATGCGCCCGGAACTCCGCGGCGTTCCCCGATCGGGCCCTGGCGCCGACTCGGGAACGTCGGGGAAAAATGGGCCCGGAATTCCGCGGCGTTCCCAGATCGGCGCCCCGGCACCGACCCGGGAACGTCGGAGGGAAAAATGCGTCCGGAATTCCCCGGCCTTCCTGGATGTGCACCTCGGCACCGACCCTGGAATGTCGGAAAACGCGTCCGGGATTCCCCCGCCGACCCGGGGAAAAAATGCGCCCTCAATTCCGCGGCGTTCCCGGATCGAGGCCCCGGGGCCGACCCGGGAACGTCGGAGGGAAAAATGGGCCAGGAATTCCGCGGCGTTCCCGGATCGGGGCCCCGGCACCGACCCGGGAACGTCGGAGGGAAAAATGCGTCCGGAATTCCCCGGCCTTCCCGGAGGTGCACCTCGGCACCGAGCCTGGAATGTCAGAAAACGCGTCAGGAATTCCGGAAACTTCTCGGATTGGCGCCCAGGCACCGACCCGGAAATGTCGGAAAACGCGTCCGGGATTCCGCGGCCTTCCCGGATCTGCTCCCCGGCGCCGACCCGGGAATGTCAGAAAACACATCCGGAATTCCGCAGCATTCCCGGATGTTCACCCCGGCGCCGACCCTGGAATGTCAGAAAAGGTGTCTGGAATTCCGCGGACTTCCCGGATCGGCGGCCCGGCACCGACCCGGGAATGTCGGAAAACGCGTCCGGGATTCCCCCACCGACCCAGGGGAAAAATGCGCCTGGAATTCCGCGGCGTTCCCGGATCGGGGCCCCGGCGCCGACCCGGGAGCGTCGGAGGGAAAAATGGGCCCCGAATTCCGCGGCGTTCCCGGATGGGCGACCCGGCGCCGACGCGGGAATGTCGGGAAAAAATGCGGCCGGAATTCCGCGGCCTTTACGGATCGGCGCCCCGGCGCCGACCCGGGAACGTCGGAAAAAATGCGCCCGGAATTCTGCGGCGTTCCCTGATCGGGGCCCCGGCACCGACCCGGGAACGTCGGGAAACATGCGTCCGGAATTCTGCGGCCTTCCCGGATGTGCACCCCTGCGCCGACCCTGGAATGTCAGAAAACGCGTCCGGAATTCCGTGTACTTCCCTGATCGGCGCCCAGGCACAGACCCGGGAATGTCGGAAAACACGTCCGGAATTCCGCGGCCTATCCGGATCGGCGCCCCGGCGCCGACCCGGGAATGTCAGAAAACGCGGCCGGTATTCTGCGACGTTCCCAGATGGGCACCCCGGCGCCGACCCGGGAATATCGAAAAAATGCGCCCGGAATTCCGCGGCATTCCCGGATTGGCGCCCCGGAACCGACCCGGGAACGTCGAAAAAATGCGACCGGAGCCCCGCGGCGTTTCCGGATCGGGGCCGCGGGGCCGACCCAGGAACGGCAGGAAAAAATGCGCCCGGCATTCCGCGGTGTTTCCTGATCGCGGCCCCGGCGCCGACCTGCGAATGTCGGGAAAAAATGCGCCCGGAATTCCGCGGCGTTCCCGGATCGGGGCCCCGGCGCTGACCGGGAATATCGGAAAAAATGCAACCGGAATTCCGTGGCTTTCCCGGATTGGCGCCCCGGCACCGACCCGGAAATGTCGGAAAACGCGTCCGGAATTCCGCGGCCTTTCCGGATCGGCGCCCCGGCGCCGACCCGGGAATGTCAGAAAACGCGTCCGGAATTCCGCGACATTCCCAGATGGGCGCCCCGGCACCGACCCGGGAATGTTGGAAAACGCGTCCGGGATCCCCCCACCGACCCGGGGGGGAAATGCGCCCGGAACTCCGCGGCGTTCCCGGATCGGGGCCCCGGCGCCGACCCGGGAACGTCGGAGGGAAAAAGGGGCCCGGAACTCCGCGGCGTTCCCGGATCGGGCCCTGGCGCCGACTCGGGAACGTCGGGGAAAAATGGGCCCGGAATTCCGCGGCGTTCCCAGTTCGGCGCCCCGGCACCGACCCGGGAACGTCGGAGGGAAAAATGCGTCCGGAATTCCCCGGCCTTCCTGGATGTGCACCTCGGCACCGACCCTGGAATGTCAGAAAACGCGTCCGGGATTCCCCCGCCGACCCGGGGAAAAAATGCGCCCTCAATTCCGCGGCGTTCCCGGATCGAGGCCCCGGGGCCGACCCGGGAACGTCGGAGGGAAAAATGGGCCAGGAATTCCGCGGCGTTCCCGGATCGGGGCCCCGGCACCGACCCGGGAACGTCGGAGGGAAAAATGCGTCCGGAATTCCCCGGCCTTCCCGGATGTGCACCTCGGCACCGACCCTGGAATGTCAGAAAACGCGTCAGGAATTCCGGAAACTTCTCGGATTGGCGCCCAGGCACCGACCCGGAAATGTCGGAAAACGCGTCCGGAATTCCGCGGCCTTTCTGGATCGGCGCCCCGGCGCCGACCCGGGAATGTCAGAAAACGCGTCCGGAACTCTGCGGCGTTCCCGGATCGGGCCCCGGCGCCGACCTGGGAACGTCGGGAAAAAATGTGGCCGTAATTCCGTGGCGTTCCCGGATCGGGCCCAGGCGCCGACCTGGGAACGTCGGGAAAAAATGCGCCCGGAACTCCGCGGCGTTCCCGGATCGAGCCCCGGCGCCGACCTGAGAACGTCGGGAAAAAATGCGGCCGGAATTCCGCGGCGTTCCCAGATCGGCTCCCCGGCGCCGACCTGCGAATGTCAGAAAACACGTCCGGAATTCCGCAGCATTCCCGGATGTTCACCCCGGCGCCGACCCTGGAATGTCAGAAAACGCGTCTGGAATTCCGCGGACTTCCCGGATCGGGCCCCGGCGCCGACCTGGGAACGTCGGGAAAAAATGTGCCCGGAACTTCGCGGCGTTCCCGGATCGGGCCCCGGCGCCGACCTTGGAACGTCGGGAAAAAATGCGACCGGAATTCCGCGGCGTTCCCGGATCGGGGCCCCGGCGCCGACCCGGGAACGTCGGGGAAACAATGGGCCCGGAATTCCGCGGCGTTCCCGGATCGGGGCCCCGGCACCGACTCGGGAACGTCGGGGAAAAAATGGGCCCGGAATACCGCGGCGTTCCTAGATCGGCGCCCCGGCGCTGACCGGGAATATCGGAAAAAATGCGCCCGGAATTCCGTGGCCTTCCCGGATCGGCGCCCCGGCACCGACCCGGGAATGTCGGAAAACGCGTCCGGGATTCCGCGGCCTTCCCGAATCTGCTCCCCGGCGCCCACCCTGGAATGTCAGAAAACACATCCGGAATTCCGCGACATTCCCGGATGGGCACCCCGGTACTGACCCGGGAATGTCAAAAAAATGCGCCCGGAACTCCGCGGCGTTCCCGGATCGGGCCCCGGCGCCGACCTGGGAACGTCGGGAAAAAATGCGGCCAGAATTCCGCGGCGTTCCCGGATCGGGGCCCCGGCGCCGACCGGGGAATGTCGGGAAAAAATACGCCCCGAATTCCGCGGCGTTCCCGGATCGGGGACCCGGTGCCGACCCGGGAACGTGGGGAAAAAATGCGCCCGGAATTCCACGGCGTTCCCGGATCGGGGCGTCGGCACCGACTCGGGAACGTCGGGGAAAAAATGGGCCCGGAATTCCGCGGCGTTCCCAGATCGGCGCCCCGGCACCGACCCGGGAACGTCGGAGGGAAAAATGCGTCCGGAATTCCCTGGCCTTCCTGGATGTGCACCTCGGCACCGACCCTGGAATGTCGGAAAACGCGTCCGGGATTCCCCCGCCGACCCGGGGAAAAAATGCGCCCTCAATTCCGCGGCGTTCCCGGATCGAGGCCCCGGGGCCAACCCGGGAACGTCGGAGGGAAAAATGGGCCAGGAATTCCGCGGCGTTCCCGGATCGGGGCCCCGGCACCGACCCAGGAACGTCGGAGGGAAAAATGCGTCCGGAATTCCCCGGCCTTCCCGGATGTGCACCTCGGCACCGACCCTGGAATGTCAGAAAACGCGTCAGGAATTCCGGAAACTTCTCGGATTGGCGCCCAGGCACCGACCCGGAAATGTCGGAAAACGCGTCCGGGATTCCGCGGCCTTCCCGGATCTGCTCCCCGGCGCCGACCCGGGAATGTCAGAAAACACATCCGGAATTCCGCAGCATTCCCGGATGTTCACCCCGGCGCCGACCCTGGAATGTCAGAAAAGGTGTCTGGAATTCCGCGGACTTCCCGGATCGGCGGCCCGGCACCGACCCGGGAATGTCGGAAAACGCGTCCAGGATTCCCCCACCGACCCAGGGGAAAAATGCACCTGGAATTCCGCGGCGTTCCCGGATCGGGGCCCCGGCGCCGACCCGGGAGCGTCGGAGGGAAAAATGGGCCCCGAATTCCGCGGCGTTCCCGGATGGGCGACCCGGCGCCGACGCGGGAATATCGGGAAAAAATGCGGCCGGAATTCCGCGGCCTTTACGGATCGGCGCCCCGGCGCCGACCCGGGAACGTCGGAAAAAATGCGCCCGGAATTCTGCGTCGTTCCCTGATCGGGGCCCCGGCGCCGACCCGGGAACGTCGGGAAACATGCGTCCGGAATTCTGCGGCCTTCCTGGATGTGCACCCCTGCGCCGACCCTGGAATGTCAGAAAACGCGTCCGGAATTCCGTGTACTTCCCTGATCGGCGCCCAGGCACAGACCCGGGAATGTCGGAAAACACGTCCGGAATTCCGCGGCCTATCCGGATCGGCGCCCCGGCGCCGACCCGGGAATGTCAGAAAACGCGGCCGGTATTCTGCGACGTTCCCAGATGGGCACCCCGGCGCCGACCCGGGAATATCGAAAAAATGCGCCCGGAATTCCGCGGCATTCCCGGATTGGCGCCCCGGAACCGACCCGGGAACGTCGAAAAAATGCGACCGGAGCCCCGCGGCGTTTCCGGATCGGGGCCGCGGGGCCGACCCAGGAACGGCAGGAAAAAATGCGCCCGGCATTCCGCGGTGTTTCCTGATCGGGGCCCCGGCGCCGACCTGCGAATGTCGGGAAAAAATGCGCCCGGAATTCCGCGGCCTTCCCGGATCGGGGCCCCGGCGCTGACCGGGAATATCGGAAAAAATGCAACCGGAATTCCGTGGCTTTCCCGGATTGGCGCCCCGGCACCGACCCGGAAATGTCGGAAAACGCGTCCGGAATTCCGCGGCCTTTCCGGATCGGCGCCCCGGCGCCGACCCGGGAATGTCAGAAAACGCGTCCGGAATTCCGCGACATTCCCAGATGGGCGCCCCGGCACCGACCCGGGAATGTCGGAAAACGCGTCCGGGATCCCCCCACCGACCCGGGGGGGAAATGCGCCCGGAATTCCGCGGCGTTCCCGGATCGGGGCCCCGGCGCCGACCCGGGAACGTCGGAGGGAAAAAGGGGCCCGGAATTCCGCGGCGTTCCCGGATCGGGGCCCTGTCGCCGACCCGGGAACGTCGGGAAAAAATGCGTCCGGAATTCCCCGGCCTTCCCGGATGTGCACCCCGGCACCGACCCGGAAATGTCGGAAAACGTGTCCGGAATTCCGCGGCCTTTCCAGATCGGCGCCCCGGCGCCGACCCGGGAATGTCAGAAAACGCGTCCGGAATTCCGCGACATTCCCGGATGTGCACCCCGGTACTGACCCGGGAATGTCAAAAATATGCGCCCGGAACTCCGCGGCGTTCCCGGATCGGGCCGCGGCGCCGACCTGGGAACGTCGGGAAAAAATGCGCCCGGAACTCCGCGGCGTTCCCAGATCGGGCCCTGGCGCCGACTCGGGAACGTCGGGGAAAAATGGGCCCGGAATTCCGCGGCGTTCCCAGATCGGCGCCCCGGCACCGACCCGGGAACGTCGGAGGGAAAAATGCGTCCGGAATTCCCCGGCCTTCCTGGATGTGCACCTCGGCACCGACCCTGGAATGTCAGAAAACGCGTCCGGGATTCCCCCGCCGACCCGGGGAAAAAATGCGCCCTCAATTCCGCGGCGTTCCCGGATCGAGGCCCCGGGGCCGACCCGGGAACGTCGGAGGGAAAAATGGGCCAGGAATTCCGCGGCGTTCCCGGATCGGGGCCCCGGCACCGACCCGGGAACGTCGGAGGGAAAAATGCGTCCGGAATTCCCCGGCCTTCCCGGATGTGCACCTCGGCACCGACCCTGGAATGTCAGAAAACGCGTCAGGAATTCCGGAAACTTCTCGGATTGGCGCCCAGGCACCGACCCGGAAATGTCGGAAAACGCGTCCGGAATTCCGCGGCCTTTCTGGATCGGCGCCCCGGCGCCGACCCGGGAATGTCAGAAAACGCGTCCGGAACTCTGCGGCGTTCCCGGATCGGGCCCCGGCGCCGACCTGGGAACGTCGGGAAAAAATGTGGCCGTAATTCCGTGGCGTTCCCGGATCGGGCCCAGGCGCCGACCTGGGAACGTCGGGAAAAAATGCGCCCGGAACTCCGCGGCGTTCCCGGATCGAGCCCCGGCGCCGACCTGAGAACGTCGGGAAAAAATGCGGCCGGAATTCCGCGGCGTTCCCAGATCGGCTCCCCGGCGCCGACCTGCGAATGTCAGAAAACACGTCCGGAATTCCGCAGCATTCCCGGATGTTCACCCCGGCGCCGACCCTGGAATGTCAGAAAACGCGTCTGGAATTCCGCGGACTTCCCGGATCGGGCCCCGGCGCCGACCTGGGAACGTCGGGAAAAAATGCGACCGGAACTCCGCGGCGTTCCCGGATCGGGCCCCGGCGCCGACGTGGGAACGTCGGGGAAAAATGCGACCAGAACTCCGCAGCGTTCCCGGATCGGGCCCCGGCGCCGACCCGGGAACGTCGGGGAAACAATGGGCCCGGAATTCCGCGGCGTTCCCGGATCGGGGCCCCGGCACCGACTCGGGAACGTCGGGGAAAAAATGGGCCCGGAATACCGCGGCGTTCCTAGATCGGCGCCCCGGCGCTGACCGGGAATATCGGAAAAAATGCGCCCGGAATTCCGTGGCCTTCCCGGATCGGCGCCCCGGCACCGACTCGGGAATGGCGGACCGCGCGTCCGGGAGTCCGCGGCCTTCCCGAATCTGCTCCCCGGCGCCACCCTGGAATGTCAGAAAACACATCCGGAATTCCGCGACATTCCCGGATGGGCACCCCGGTACTGACCCGGGAATGTCAAAAAAATGCGCCCGGAACTCCGCGGCGTTCCCGGATCGGGCCCCGGCGCCGACCTGGGAACGTCGGGAAAAAATGCGGCCAGAATTCCGCGGCGTTCCCGGATCGGGGCCCCGGCGCCGACCGGGGAATGTCGGGAAAAAATACGCCCTGAATTCCGCGGCGTTCCCGGATCGGGGACCCGGTGCCGACCCGGGAACGTGGGGAAAAAATGCGCCCGGAATTCCACGGCGTTCCCGGATCGGGGCGTCGGCACCGACTCGGGAACGTCGGGGAAAAAATGGGCCCGGAATTCCGCGGCGTTCCCAGATCGGCGCCCCGGCGCTGACCGGGAATATCGGAAAAAATGCACCCGGAATTCCGTGGCCTTCCCGGATCGGCGCCCCGGCACCGACTCGGGAATGTCGGAAAAGCGTGGGGAGTCCGCGGCCGTCCCGGATCGGTGCCCCGGCACCGACCCGGGAATGTCAGAAAACACGTCCGGAATTCCGGAGCATTCCCGGATGTTCACCCCGGCTCCGACCCTGCAATGTCAGAAAACGCGTCTGGAATTCCGCGGACTTCCCAGATCGGCGCCCTGGCACCGACCCGGGAATGTCGGAAAACGCGTCCGGGATTCCCCCGCCGACCGGGGGGGAAAATGCGCCCGGAATTCTGCGGTGTTTCCGGATCGGGGCCCCGTCACCGACCCGGGAACGCGGGAATAAATGTGTCCGGAATTCCCCGGCCTTCCCGGATGTGCACCCCGGCACCGACCATGGAATGTCAGAAAACGCGTCCGGAATTCCGCGAACTTCTCGGATCGGGCCCCGGCGCCGACCTGGGAACGTCGGGAAAAAATGCGGCCGGAATTCCGCGGCGTTCCCAGATCGGCTCCCCGGCGCCGACCCCGGAATGTCAGAAAACACGTCCGGAATTCCGCAGCATTCCCGGATGTTCACCCCGGCGCCGACCCTGGAATGTCAGAAAACGCGTCTGGAATTCCGTAGCATTCCCGGATGTTCACCCCGGCGCCCACCCTGGAATGTCAGAAAACGCGCCCGGAATTCCGCGGACTTCCCGGATCGGACCCCAGCGCTGACCTGGGAACGTCGGGAAAAAATGCGGCCGGAATTCCGCGGCGTTCCCAGATCGGCTCCCCGGCGCCGACCCCGGAATGTCAGAAAACACGTCCGGAATTCCGCAGCATTCCCGGATGTTCACCCCGGCGCCGACCCTGGAATGTCAGAAAACGCGTCTGGAATTCCGCGGACTTCCCGGATCGGGCCCCGGCGCCGACCTGGGAACGTCGGGAAAAAATGCGCCCGGAACTCCGCGGCGTTCCCGGATCGGGACCCGGAGCCGACCTGGGAACGTCGGGAAAAAATGCGGCCGGAATTCCGCGGCATTCCCGGATCGGGGCCCCGGCACCGACCCGGGAACGTCGGGGAAACAATGGGCCCGAAATTCCGCGGCGTTCCCGGATCGGGGCCCCGGCACCGACTCGGGAATGTCGGGGGAAAAATGGGCCCGGAATACCGCGGCGTTCCCAGATCGGCGCCCCGGCGCTGACCGGGAATATCGGAAAAATTGCACCCGGAATTCCGTGGCCTTCCCGGATCGGCGCCCCGGCACCGACCCGGGAATGTCGGAAAACGCGTCCGGGATTCCGCGGCCTTCCCGGATCTGCTCCCCGGCGCCGACCCAAGAATGTCAGAAAACACATCCGGAATTCCGCAGCATTCCCGGATATTCACCCCGGCGCCGACCCTGGAATGTCAGAAAACGCGTCTGGAATTCCGCGGACTTCCCGGATCGGCGGCCCGGCGCCGACCCGGGAATGTCGGAAAACGCGTCCGGGATTCCCCCGCCGACCCAGGGGAAAAATGCGCCCGGAATTCCGCGGCGTTCCCGGATGGGCGCCCCAGCGCCGACCCGGGAACGTCGGAGGGAAAAATGGGCCCCGAATTCCGCGGCGTTCCCGGATGGACGACCCGGCGCCGACCCGGGAATATCAAAAAAATGCGCCCGGAATTCCGCGACGTTCAGGGATAGGTGCCCCGGCGCCAACCCGGGAACGTCGGGAAAAATGCGTCTGGAATTCTGCGGCCTTCCCGGATGTGCACCCCTGCGCCGACCCTGGAATGTCAGAAAACGCGTCCGGAATTCCGTGTACTTCCCTGATCGGCGCCCAGGCACAGACCCGGGAATGTCGGAAAACGCGTCCGGAATTCCGTGGCGTATCCGGATCGGCGCCCCGACGCCGACCCGGGAAGGTCAGAAAACGCGTCCGGTATTCTGCGACGTTCCCAGATGGGCACCCCGGCGCCGACCCGGGAATATCGAAAAAATGCGCCCGGAATTCCGCGGCATTCCCGGATTGGCGCCCCTGCGCCGACCTGCGAATGTCGGGAAAAAATGCGGCCAGAATTCCGCGGCGTTCCCGGATCGGGGCCCCGGCGCCGACCCGGGAACGTCGGGAAAAAATACGCCCCGAATTCCGCGGCGTTCCCGGATCGGGGCCCCGGCACCGACTCGGGAATGTCGGGGAAAAAATGGGCCCGAATTCCGCGGCGTTCCCGGATCGGCGCCCCGGCGCCGACCCGGAATATCGAAAAATGCGCCCGGAATTCCGGCCTTCCCGGATCGGGCCCCGGCACCGACCGGGAATGTCGGAAAAGCGTCCGGGAATTCCGCGGCGTTCCCGGATCGTGCTCCCCGGCGCCGACCCGAATGTCAGAAAACACGTCCGGAATTCCGCACATTCCCGGATATTCACCCCGGCGCCGACCCTGGAATGTCAGAAAACGCGTCTGGAATTCCGCGGACTTCCCGGATCGGGCCCGGCGCCGACCGGGAAGTCGGAAAATCGCCCGGATCCCGGCGTTCCCGGAGGGCCCGGCCGACCTGGGAACGTCGGGAAAAAATGCGGCCAGAATTCCGCGGCGTTCCCGGATCGGGGCCCCGGCGCCGACCCGGGAACGTCGGGAAAAAATACGCCCCGAATTCCGCGGCGTTCCCGGATCGGGGCCCCGGCACCGACTCGGGAATGTCGGGGAAAAAATGGGCCCAGAATACCGCGGCGTTCCCAGATCGGCGCCCCGGCGCTGACCGGGAATATCGGAAAAATTGCGCCCGGAATTCCGTGGCCTTCCCGGATCGGCGCCCCGGCACCGACCCGGGAATGTCGGAAAACGCGTCCGGGATTCCGCGGCCTTCCCGGATCTGCTCCCCGGCGCCGACCCGAGAATGTCAGAAAACACATCCGGAATTCCGCAGCATTCCCGGATATTCACCCCGGCGCCGACCCTGGAATGTCAGAAAACGCGTCTGGAATTCCGCGGACTTCCCGGATCGGCGGCCCGGCACCGACCCGGGAATGTCGGAAAACGCGTCCGGGATTCCCCCGCCGACCCAGGGGAAAAATGCGCCCGGAATTCCGCGGCGTTCCCGGATGGGCGCCCCAGCGCCGACCCGGGAACGTCGGAGGGAAAAATGGGCCCCGAATTCCGCGGCGTTCCCGGATGGACGACCCGGCGCCGACCCGGGAATATAAAAAAAATGCGCCCGGAATTCCGCGACGTTCAGGGATAGGTGCCCCGGCGCCAACCCGGGAACGTCGGGAAAAATGCGTCCGGAATTCTGCGGCCTTCCCGGATGTGCACCCCTGCGCCGACCCTGGAATGTCAGAAAACGCGTCCGGAATTCCGTGTACTTCCCTGATCGGCGCCCAGGCACAGACCCGGGAATGTCGGAAAACGCGTCCGGAATTCCGTGGCGTATCCGGATCGGCGCCCCGACGCCGACCCGGGAAGGTCAGAAAACGCGTCCGGTATTCTGCGACGTTCCCAGATGGGCACCCCGGCGCCGACCCGGGAATATCGAAAAAATGCGCCCGGAATTCCGCGGCATTCCCGGATTGGCGCCCCTGCGCCGACCTGCGAATGTCGGGAAAAAATGCGCCCGGAATTCCGCGGCGTTCCCGGATCGGGGCCCCGGCGCCGACCCGGGAACGTCGGGAAAAAATGCGCCCGGCATTCCGCGGCGTTCCCTGATCGGGGCCCCGGCGCCGACCTGCGAATGTCGGGAAAAAATGCGCCCGGAATTCCGCGGCGTTCCCGGATCGGGGCCCCGGCGCTGATCGGGAATATCGGAAAAAATGCAACCGGAATTCCGTGGCTTTCCCGGATTGGCGCCCCGGCACCGACCCGGAAATGTCGGAAAACGCGTCCGGAATTCCGCGGCCTTTCCGGATCGGCGCCCCGGCGCCGACCCGGGAATGTCAGAAAACGCGTCCGGAATTCCGCGACATTCCCGGATGGGCGCCCCGGCACCGACCCGGGAATGTCGGAAAACGCGTCCGGGATCCCCCCACCGACCCGGGGGGGGGGGGAAATGCGCCCGGAATTCCGCGGCGTTCCCGGATCGGGGCCCCGGCGCCGACCCGGGAACGTCGGAGGGAAAAATGGGCCCGGAATTCCGCGGCGTTCCCGGATCGGGGCCCCGTCGCCGACCCGGGAACGTCGGGAAAAAATGCGTCCGGAATTCCCCGGCCTTCCCGGATGTGCACCCCGGCACCGACCCTGGAATGTCAGAAAACGCATCCGGAATTCCGCGAACTTCTCGGATAGGCGCCCAGGCACCGACCCGGAAATGTCGGAAAACGTGTCCGGAATTCCGCGACATTCCCGGAT
This sequence comes from Phrynocephalus vlangalii, assembly GCA_037367305.1. NCBI lineage: Eukaryota > Metazoa > Chordata > Lepidosauria > Squamata > Agamidae > Phrynocephalus > Phrynocephalus vlangalii. The sequence continues at coordinate 200,434 of JAWVWN010003163.1, read as the reverse complement.
GAGCACCCCGGTACTGACCCGGGAATGTCAAAAAAATGCGCCCGGAACTCCGCGGCGTTCCCGGATCGGGCCCCGGCGCCGACCTGGGAACGTCGGGAAAAAATGCGCCCGGAACTCCGCGGCGTTCCCGGATCGGGCCCCGGCGCCGACCTGGGAACGTCGGGAAAAAATGCGGCCAGAATTCCGCGGCGTTCCCGGATCGGGGCCCCGGCGCCGACCCGGGAACGTCGGGAAAAAATACGCCCCGAATTCCGCGGCGTTCCCGGATCGGGGACCCGGTGCCGACCCGGGAACGTGGGGAAAAAATGCGCCCGGAATTCCGTGGCGTTCCCGGATCGGGGCGTCGGCACCGAGTCGGGAAGGTCGGGGAAAAAATGGGCCCGGAATTCTGCGGCGTTCCCAGATCGGCGCCCCGGCGCTGACCGGGAATATCGGAAAAAATGCACCCGGAATTCCGTGGCCTTCCCGGATCGGCGCCCCGGCTCCGACCCGGGAATGTCGGAAAACGCGTGTGGGATTCCGCGGCCTTCCCGGATCGGTTCCCCGGCTCCGACCCTGCAATGTCAGAAAACGCGTCTGGAATTCCGCGGACTTCCCAGATCGGCGCCCTGGCACCGACCCGGGAATGTCGGAAAACGCGTCCGGGATTCCCCCGCCGACCGGGGGGGAAAATGCGCCCGGAATTCTGCGGTGTTTCCGGATCGGGGCCCCGTCACCGACCCGGGAACGCGGGAATAAATGTGTCCGGAATTCCCCGGCCTTCCCGGATGTGCACCCCGGCACCGACCATGGAATGTCAGAAAACGCGTCCGGAATTCCGCGAACTTCTCGGATCGGGCCCCGGCGCCGACCTGGGAACGTCGGGAAAAAATGCGGCCGGAATTCCGCGGCGTTCCCAGATCGGCTCCCCGGCGCCGACCCCGGAATGTCAGAAAACACGTCCGGAATTCCGCAGCATTCCCGGATGTTCACCCCGGCGCCGACCCTGGAATGTCAGAAAACGCGTCTGGAATTCCGTAGCATTCCCGGATGTTCACCCCGGCGCCCACCCTGGAATGTCAGAAAACGCGCCCGGAATTCCGCGGACTTCCCGGATCGGGCCCCAGCGCCGACCTGGGAACGTCGGGAAAAAATGCGGCCGGAATTCCGCGGCGTTCCCAGATCGGCTCCCCGGCGCCGACCCCGGAATGTCAGAAAACACGTCCGGAATTCCGCAGCATTCCCGGATGTTCACCCCGGCGCCGACCCTGGAATGTCAGAAAACGCGTCTGGAATTCCGCGGACTTCCCGGATCGGGCCCCGGCGCCGACCTGGGAACGTCGGGAAAAAATGCGCCCGGAACTCCGCGGCGTTCCCGGATCGGGACCCGGAGCCGACCTGGGAACGTCGGGAAAAAATGCGGCCGGAATTCCGCGGCATTCCCGGATTGGGGCCCCGGCACCGACCCGGGAACGTCGGGGAAACAATGGGCCCGAAATTCCGCGGCGTTCCCGGATCGGGGCCCCGGCACCGACTCGGGAATGTCGGGGAAAAAATGGGCCCGGAATACCGCGGCGTTCCCAGATCGGCGCCCCGGCGCTGACCGGGAATATCGGAAAAATTGCGCCCGGAATTCCGTGGCCTTCCCGGATCGGCGCCCCGGCACCGACCCGGGAATGTCGGAAAACGCGTCCGGGATTCCGCGGCCTTCCCGGATCTGCTCCCCGGCGCCGACCCGAGAATGTCAGAAAACACATCCGGAATTCCGCAGCATTCCCGGATATTCACCCCGGCGCCGACCCTGGAATGTCAGAAAACGCGTCTGGAATTCCGCGGACTTCCCGGATCGGCGGCCCGGCACCGACCCGGGAATGTCGGAAAACGCGTCCGGGATTCCCCCGCCGACCCAGGGGAAAAATGCGCCCGGAATTCCGCGGCGTTCCCGGATGGGCGCCCCAGCGCCGACCCGGGAACGTCGGAGGGAAAAATGGGCCCCGAATTCCGCGGCGTTCCCGGATGGACGACCCGGCGCCGACCCGGGAATATAAAAAAAATGCGCCCGGAATTCCGCGACGTTCAGGGATAGGTGCCCCGGCGCCGACTCGGGAACGTCGGGAAAAAATGCACCCGGAATTCCGCGGCGTTCCCGGATCGGGGCCCCGGCGCCGACCCAGGAACGTCGGGGGAAAAAATGGGCCCGGAATTCCAGGGCGTTCCCGGATTGGGGCCCCGGCGCCGACCCGGGAACGTCTGGGAAAAAATGGGCCCGGAATTCCGCGGCGTTCCCGAATCGGGGCCCCGGTGCCGACCCTGGAATGTCAGAAAACGCGTCCGGAATTCTGCAGAATTCCCGGATCGGCGCCCACGCACCGACCCGGGAATATCGAAAAAATGCGCCCGGAAATCCGCGGCATTCCCGGATGGGCGCCCCGGCGCCGACCCGGGAACGTCGGAGGGAAAAATGGGCCCCGAATTCCGCGGCGTTCCCGGATGGGCGACCCGGGGCCGACCCGGGAATGTCGAAAAAATGCGCCCGGAATTCCGCGGCGTTCCCGGATGGGCGCTCCGGCGCCGACCCTGGGATGTTGAAAAAATGCACCCGGAACTCCGCGGCGTTCAGGGATCGGGGCCGCGGCGCCAACCCGGGAACGTCGGGAAAAATGCGTCCGGAATTCTGCGGCCTTCCCGGATGTGCACCCCTGCGCCGACCCTGGAATGTCAGAAAACGCGTCCGGAATTCCGTGTACTTCCCTGATCGGCGCCGAGGCACAGACCCGGGAATGTCGGAAAACGCGTCCGGAATTCCGCGGCCTATCCGGATCGGCGCCCCGGCGCCGACCCGGGAATGTCACAAAACGCGTCCGGTATTCTGCGACGTTCCCAGATGGGCACCCCGGCGCCGACCCGGGAATATCGAAAAATGCGCCCGGAATTCCGCGGCATTCCCGGATTGGCGCCCCGGAACCGACCCGGGAACGTCGAAAAAATGCGACCGGAGCCCCGCGGCGTTTCCGGATCGGGGCCGCGGCGCCGACCCAGGAACGGCAGGAAAAAATGCGCCCCGAACACCGCGGTGTTCCCGGATCGGGGCCCCGGCGCCGACCCGGGAACGTCGGGGGAAAAATGCACACGGAATTCCGCGGCGATCCCGGATCGGGGCCCCGGCGCCGACCCGGGAACGTCAGGAAAAAATACGCCCGGCATTCCGCGGCGTTCCCTGATCAGGGCCCCGGCGCCGACCTGCGAATGTGGGGAAAAAATGCGCCCGGAATTCCGCGGCGTTCCCTGATCGGGGCCCCGGCGCTGACCGGGAATATCGGAAAAAATGCAACCGGAATTCCGTGGCTTTCCCGGATTGGCGCCCCGGCACCGACCCAGAAATGTCGGAAAACGCATCCGGAATTCCGCGAACTTCTCTGATCGGCGCCCAGGCACCGACCCGGAAATGTCGGAAAACGTGTCCGGAATTCCGCGGCCTTTCCGGATCGGTGCCCCGGCGCCGATCCGGGAATGTCAGAAAACGCGTCCGGTATTCTGCGACGTTCCCAGATGGGCACCCCGGCGCCGACCCGGGAATATCGAAAAAATGCGCCCGGAATTCCGCGGCATTCCCGGATTGGCGCCCCTGCGCCGACCTGCGAATGTCGGGAAAAAATGCGCCCGGAATTCCGCGGCGTTCCCGGATCGGGGCCCCGGCGCCGACCCGGGAACGTCGGGAAAAAATGCGCCCGGCATTCCGCGGCGTTCCCTGATCGGGGCCCCGGCGCCGACCTGCGAATGTCGGGAAAAAATGCGCCCGGAATTCCGCGGCGTTCCCGGATCGGGGCCCCGGCGCTGACCGGGAATATCGGAAAAAATGCAACCGGAATTCCGTGGCTTTCCCGGATTGGCGCCCCGGCACCGACCCGGAAATGTCGGAAAACGCGTCCGGAATTCCGCGGCCTTTCCGGATCGGCGCCCCGGCGCCGACCCGGGAATGTCAGAAAACGCGTCCGGAATTCCGCGACATTCCCGGATGGGCGCCCCGGCACCGACCCGGGAATGTCGGAAAACGCGTCCGGGATCCCCCCACCGACCCGGGGGGGGGGAAATGCGCCCGGAATTCCGCGGCGTTCCCGGATCGGGGCCCCGGCGCCGACCCGGGAACGTCGGAGGGAAAAATGGGCCCGGAATTCCGCGGCGTTCCCGGATCGGGGCCCCGTCGCCGACCCGGGAACGTCGGGAAAAAATGCGTCCGGAATTCCCCGGCCTTCCCGGATGTGCACCCCGGCACCGACCCTGGAATGTCAGGAAACGCATCCGGAATTCCGCGAACTTCTCGGATAGGCGCCCAGGCACCGACCCGGAAATGTCGGAAAACGTGTCCGGAATTCCGCGACATTCCCGGATGAGCACCCCGGTACTGACCCGGGAATGTCAAAAAAATGCGCCCGGAACTCCGCGGCGTTCCCGGATCGGGCCCCGGCGCCGACCTGGGAACGTCGGGAAAAAATGCGCCCGGAACTCCGCGGCGTTCCCGGATCGGGCCCCGGCGCCGACCTGGGAACGTCGGGAAAAAATGCGGCCAGAATTCCGCGGCGTTCCCGGATCGGGGCCCCGGCGCCGACCCGGGAACGTCGGGAAAAAATACGCCCCGAATTCCGCGGCGTTCCCGGATCGGGGACCCGGTGCCGACCCGGGAACGTGGGGAAAAAATGCGCCCGGAATTCCGTGGCGTTCCCGGATCGGGGCGTCGGCACCGAGTCGGGAAGGTCGGGGGAAAAATGGGCCCGGAATTCCGCGGCGTTCCCAGATCGGCGCCCCGGCGCTGACCGGGAATATCGGAAAAAATGCACCCGGAATTCCGTGGCCTTCCCGGATCGGCGCCCCGGCTCCGACCCGGGAATGTCGGAAAACGCGTGTGGGATTCCGCGGCCTTCCCGGATCGGTTCCCCGGCACCGACCCGGGAATGTCAGAAAACACGTCCGGAATTCCGGAGCATTCCCGGATGTTCACCCCGGCTCCGACCCTGCAATGTCAGAAAACGCGTCTGGAATTCCGCGGACTTCCCAGATCGGCGCCCTGGCACCGACCCGGGAATGTCGGAAAACGCGTCCGGGATTCCCCCGCCGACCGGGGGGGAAAATGCGCCCGGAATTCTGCGGTGTTTCCGGATCGGGGCCCCGTCACCGACCCGGGAACGCGGGAATAAATGTGTCCGGAATTCCCCGGCCTTCCCGGATGTGCACCCCGGCACCGACCATGGAATGTCAGAAAACGCGTCCGGAATTCCGCGAACTTCTCGGATCGGGCCCCGGCGCCGACCTGGGAACGTCGGGAAAAAATGCGGCCGGAATTCCGCGGCGTTCCCAGATCGGCTCCCCGGCGCCGACCCCGGAATGTCAGAAAACACGTCCGGAATTCCGCAGCATTCCCGGATGTTCACCCCGGCGCCCACCCTGGAATGTCAGAAAACGCGCCCGGAATTCCGCGGACTTCCCGGATCGGGCCCCAGCGCCGACCTGGGAACGTCGGGAAAAAATGCGGCCGGAATTCCGCGGCGTTCCCAGATCGGCTCCCCGGCGCCGACCCCGGAATGTCAGAAAACACGTCCGGAATTCCGCAGCATTCCCGGATGTTCACCCCGGCGCCGACCCTGGAATGTCAGAAAACGCGTCTGGAATTCCACGGACTTCCCGGATCGGGCCCCGGCGCCGACCTGGGAACGTCGGGAAAAAATGCGCCCGGAACTCCGCGGCGTTCCCGGATCGGGACCCGGAGCCGACCTGGGAACGTCGGGAAAAAATGCGGCCGGAATTCCGCGGCATTCCCGGATCGGGGCCCCGGCACCGATCCGGGAACGTCGGGGAAACAATGGGCCCGAAATTCCGCGGCGTTCCCGGATCGGGGCCCCGGCACCGACTCGGGAATGTCGGGGAAAAAATGGGCCCGGAATACCGCGGCGTTCCCAGATCGGCGCCCTGGCGCTGACCGGGAATATCGGAAAAATTGCGCCCGGAATTCCGTGGCCTTCCCGGATCGGCGCCCCGGCACCGACCCGGGAATGTCGGAAAACGCGTCCGGAATTCCGCGGCCTTCCCGGATCTGCTCCCCGGCGCCGACCCGAGAATGTCAGAAAACACATCCGGAATTCCGCAGCATTCCCGGATATTGACCCCGGCGCCGACCCTGGAATGTCAGAAAACGCGTCTGGAATTCCGCGGACTTCCCGGATCGGCGGCCCGGCACCGACCCGGGAATGTCGGAAAACGCGTCCGGGATTCCCCCGCCGACCCAGGGGAAAAATGCGCCCGGAATTCCGCGGCGTTCCCGGATGGGCGCCCCAGCGCCGACCCGGGAACGTCGGAGGGAAAAATGGGCCCCGAATTCCGCGGCGTTCCCGGATGGACGACCCGGCGCCGACCCGGGAATATCAAAAAAATGCGCCCGGAATTCCGCGACGTTCAGGGATAGGTGCCCCGGCGCCGACCCGGGAACGTCGGGAAAAAATGCACCCGGAATTCCGCGGCGTTCCCGGATCGGGGCCCCGGCGCCGACCCAGGAACGTCGGGGGAAAAAATGGGCCCGGAATTCCAGGGCGTTCCCGGATTGGGGCCCCGGCGCCGACCCGGGAACGTCTGGGAAAAAATGGGCCCGGAATTCCGCGGCGTTCCCGAATCGGGGCCCCGGTGCCGACCCTGGAATGTCAGAAAACGCGTCCGGAATTCCGCAGAATTCCCGGATCGGCGCCCACGCACCGACCCGGGAATATCGAAAAAATGCGCCCGGAAATCCGCGGCATTCCCGGATGGGCGCCCCGGCGCCGACCCGGGAACGTCGGAGGGAAAAATGGGCCCCGAATTCCGCGGCTTTCCCGGATGGGCGACCCGGCGCCAACCCGGGAATGTCGAAAAAATGCGCCCGGAATTCCGCGGCGTTCCCGGATGGGCGCTCCGGCGCCGACCCTGGGATGTTGAAAAAATGCACCCGGAACTCCGCGGCGTTCAGGGATCGGGGCCGCGGCGCCAACCCGGGAACGTCGGGAAAAATGCGTCCGGAATTCTGCGGCCTTCCCGGATGTGCACCCCTGCGCCGACCCTGGAATGTCAGAAAACGCGTCCGGAATTCTGTGTACTTCCCTGATCGGCGCCGAGGCACAGACCCGGGAATGTCGGAAAACGCGTCCGGAATTCCGCGGCCTATCCGGATCGGCGCCCCGGCGCCGACCCGGGAATGTCACAAAACGCGTCCGGTATTCTGCGACGTTCCCAGATGGGCACCCCGGCGCCGACCCGGGAATATCGAAAAATGCGCCCGGAATTCCGCGGCATTCCCGGATTGGCGCCCCGGAACCGACCCGGGAACGTCGAAAAAATGCGACCGGAGCCCCGCGGCGTTTCCGGATCGGGGCCGCGGCGCCGACCCAGGAACGGCAGGAAAAAATGCGCCCCGAACACCGCGGTGTTCCCGGATCGGGGCCCCGGCGCCGACCCGGGAACGTCGGGGGAAAAATGCACACGGAATTCCGCGGCGATCCCGGATCGGGGCCCCGGCGCCGACCCGGGAACGTCAGGAAAAAATACGCCCGGCATTCCGCGGCGTTCCCTGATCAGGGCCCCGGCGCCGACCTGCGAATGTCGGGAAAAAATGCGCCCGGAATTCCGCGGCGTTCCCTGATCGGGGCCCCGGCGCTGACCGGGAATATCGGAAAAAATGCAACCGGAATTCCGTGGCTTTCCCGGATTGGCGCCCCGGCACCGACCCAGAAATGTCGGAAAACGCATCCGGAATTCCGCGAACTTCTCTGATCGGCGCCCAGGCACCGACCCGGAAATGTCGGAAAACATGTCCGGAATTCCGCGGCCTTTCCGGATCGGTGCCCCGGCGCCGACCCGGGAATGTCAGAAAACGCGTCCGGAATTCCGCGACATTCCCGGATGGGCACCCCGGTACTGACCCGGGAATGTCAAAAAAATCCGCCCGGAACTCCGCGGCGTTCCCGGATGGGGCCCCGGCGCCGACGTGGGAACGTCGGGGAAAAATGCGCCCGGAACTCCGCAGCGTGCCCGGATCAGGCCCCGGCGCCGACCTGGGAACGTCGGGAAAAAATGCGGCCAGAATTCCGCGGCGTTCCCGGTTCGGGGCCCCGGCGCCGACCCGGGAACGTCGGGAAAAAATACGACCCGAATTCCGCGGCGTTCCCGGATTGGGGAACAGGTGCCGACCCGGGAACGTGGGGAAAAAATGCGCCCGGAATTCCGCGGCGTTCCCGGATCGGGGCCCCGGCGCCGACCCGGGAACTTCGGGGAAACAATAGGCCCGGAATTCCGCGGCGGTCCCGGATCGGGGCCCCAGCACCGACCCGGGAATGTCAGAAAACACGTCCGGAATTCCGGAGCATTCCCGGATGTTCACCCCGGCTCCGACCCCGCAATGTCAGAAAACGCGTCTGGAATTCCACGGACTTCCCGGATCGGCGCCCTGGCACCGACCCGGGAACGTCGGAGGGAAAAATGGGCGCGGAATTCCGCGGCGTTCCCGGATCGGGGCCCCGGCACCGACCCGGGAACGTCGGAGGGAAAAATGGGCCCGGAATTCCGCGGCGTTCCCGCATCGGGGCCCCGTCGCCGACCCGGGAACGCGGAAATAAAAGCGTCCGGAATTCCCCGGCCTTCCCGCATGTGCACCCCGGCACCGACCCTGGAATGTCAGAAAACGCGTCCGGAATTCCGCGAACTTCTCAGATCGGCGCCCAGGCACCGACCCGGAAATGTCGGAAAACGCGTCTGGAATTCCGCGGCCTTTCCGTGTCGGCGCCCCGGCGCCGACCGGGGAATGTCAGAAAACGCGTCCGGAATTCCGCGAGATTCCCGGATGGGCTCCCCGGTACTGACCCGGGAATGTCGAAAAAATGCACCCGGAACTCCGCGGCGTTCCCGGATTGGGCCCCGGCGCCGACCTGGGAACGTCGGGAAAAAATGCGCCCGGAACTCCGCGGCGTTCCCGGATCGGGCCCCGGCGCCGACCAGGGAACGTCAGGAAAAAATGCGGCCGGAATTCCGCGGCGTTCCCGGATCGGTGCCCCGGCGCCGACCTGGGAACGTCGGGAAAAAATGCGGCCGGAATTCCGCGGCGTTCCCGGTTCGGGGCCCCGGCGCCGACCCGGGAACGTCGGGAAAAAATACGCCCCGAATTCCGCGGCGTTCCCGGATCGGGGACCCGGTGCCGACTCGGGAACGTGGGGAAAAAATGCGCCCGGAATTCCGCGGCGTTCCCGGATCGGGGCCCCGGCGCCGACCCGGGAACGTCGGGGAAACAATGGGCCCGGAATTCCGCGGCGTTCCCGGATCGGCGACCCGGCACCGACCCGGGAATGTCGGAAAACGCGTCCGGTATTCCCGCGACCAGGGGCCCGGAATTCGCGGCGCCCCGGATCGGACCCGGCACCCGGGAATGTCAGAAAACACGTCCGGAATTCCGGAGCATTCCCGGATGTTCACCCCGGCTCCGACCTCGCAATGTCAGAAAAAGCGTCTCGGTTCCACGGACTTCCACGGCGCCTGTGCCCCGGAATCGGCCCTGGCACCGCCCGGAACGTCGGGGAAAAATGCGCCGCCGGAATTCGCGGCGTTCCCGGTTCGGGGCCCCGGCGCGACCCGGGAACGTCGGAGGGAAAAATGGCCCGGAATTCCGCGGCGTTCGCGGATCGGGGCCCCGTCGCCGACCCGGGAACGCGTGAAATAAATGCGTCCGGAATTCCCCGGCCTTCCCGGATGTGCACCCCGGCACCGACCCTGGAATGTCAGAAAACGCGTCCGGAATTCCGCGAACTTCTCGGATCGGCGCCCAGGCACCGACCCGGAAATGTCGGAAAACGCGTCTGGAATTCCGCGGCCTTTCCGTGTCGGCGCCCCGGCGCCGACCCGGGAATGTCAGAAAACGCGTCCGGAATTCCGCGACATTCCCGGATGGGCACCCCGGTACTGACCCGGGAATGTCGATAAAATGCACCCGGAACTCCGCGGCGTTCCCGGATCGGGCCCCGGCGCCGACCTGGGAACGTCGGGAAAAAATGCGCCCGGAACTCCGCGGCGTTCCCGGATCGGGCCCCGGCGCCGAACAGGAACGTCAGGAAAAAATGCGGCCGGAATTCCGTGGCTTTCCTGGTTCGGGGCCCTGGCACCGACTCGGGAACGTCGGGGAAAAAATGGGCCCGGAATTCCGCGGCGTTCCCGGATCGGGGCTCCGGCACCGACTCGGGAACGTCGGGGAAAAAATGGGCCCGGAATTCCGCGGCGTTCCCAGATCGGCGCCCCGGCGCTGACCGTGAATATCGGAAAAAATGCGCCCGGAATTCCGTAGCCTTCCCGGATCGGCGCCCCGGCACCGACCCGGCAATGTCGGAAAACGCGTCCGGGATTCCGCGGCCTTCCCGGATCGGGACCCCGGCGCCGACCCGGGAATGTCAGAAAACACGTCCGGAATTCCGGAGCATTCCCGGATGTTCACCCCGGCTCCGACCCCGCAATGTCAGAAAACGCGTCTCGAGTTCCACGGACTTCCCGGATCGGCGCCCTGGCACCGACCCGGGAATGTCGGAAAACGCGTCTGGGATTCCCCCGCCGACCGGGGGGAAAAATGCCCCCGGAATTCTGCGGCGTTCCCGGTTCGGGGCCCCGGCGCCGACCCGGGAACGTCGGAGGGAAAAATGGGCCCGGAATTCCGCGGCGTTCCCGGATCGGGGCCCCGTCGTCGACCCGGGAACGCGGGAATAAATGCGTCCGGAATTCCCCGGCCTTCCCGGATGTGCACCCCGGCACCGACCCTGGAATGTCAGAAAACGCGTCCGGAATTCCGCGAACTTCTCGGATCGGCGCCCAGGCACCGACCCGGAAATGTCGGAAAACGCGTCTGGAATTCCGCGGCCTTTCCGTGTCGGCGCCCCGGTGCCGACCCGGGAATGTCAGAAAACGCGTCCGGAATTCCGCGACATTCCCGGATGGGCACCCCGGTACTGACCCGGGAATGTCGAAAAAATGCACCCGGAACTCCGCGGCGTTCCCGGATCGGGCCCCGGCGCCGACCTGGGAACGTCGGGAAAAAATGCGCCCGGAACTCCGCGGCGTTCCCGGATCGGGCCCCGGCGCCGACCAGGGAACGTCAGGAAAAAATGCGGTCGGAATTCCGTGGCTTTCCCGGTTCGGGGCCCTGGCACCGACTCGGGAACGTCGGGGAAAAAATGGGCCCGGAATTCCGCGGCTTTCCCGGATCGGGGCTCCGGCACCGACTCGGGAACGTCGGGGAAAAAATGGGCCCGGAATTCCGCGGCGTTCCCAGATCGGCGCCCCGGCGCTGACCGTGAATATCGGAAAAAATGCGCCCGGAATTCCGTAGCCTTCCCGGATCGGCGCCCCGGCACCGACCCGGCAATGTCGGAAAACGCGTCCGGGATTCCGCGGCCTTCCCGGATCGGCTCCCCGGCGCCGACCCGGGAATGTCAGAAAACACGTCCGGAATTCCGGAGCATTCCCGGATGTTCACCCCGGCTCCGACCCCGCAATCTCAGAAAACGCGTCTGGAATTCCACGGACTTCCCGGATTGGCGCCCTGGCACCGACCCGGGAATGTCGGAAAACGCGTCTGGGATTCCCCCGCCGACCGGGGGGAAAAATGCCCCCGGAATTCTGCGGCGTTCCCGGATCGGGGCCCCGGCGCCGACCCGGGAACTTCGGAGGGAAAAATGGGCCCGGAATTCCGCGGCGTTCCCGGATCGGGGCCCCGTCGCCGACCCGGGAACGCGGGAATAAATGCGTCCGGAATTCCCCGGCCTTCCCGGATGTGCACCCCGGCACCGACCCTGGAATGTCAGAAAACGCGTCCGGAATTCCGCGAACTTCTCGGATCGGCGCCCAGGCACCGACCCGGAAATGTCGGAAAACGCGTCTGGAATTCCGCGGCCTTTCCGTGTCGGCGCCCCGGCGCCGACCCGGGAATGTCAGAAAACGCGTCCGGAATTCCGCGACATTCCCGGATGGGCACCCCGATACTGACCCGGGAATGTCAAAAAAATGCACCCGGAACTCCGCGGCGTTCCCGGATCGGGCCCCGGCGCCGACCTGGGAACGTCGGGAAAAAATGCGCCCGGAACTCCGCGGCGTTCCCGGATCGGGCCCCGGCGCCGACCAGGGAACGTCAGGAAAAAATGCGGCCGGAATTCCGCGGCGTTCCCGGATCGGTGCCCCGGCGCCGACCCGGGAACGTCGGGAAAAAATACGCCCCGAATTCCGCGGCGTTCCCGGATCGGGGCCCCGGTGCCGACCCAGGAACGTCAGGAAAAAATGCGCCCGGAATTCCGCGGCGTTCCCGGATCGGTGCCCCGGCGCCGACCCGGGAACATCGGGGAAACAATGGGCCCGGAATTGCGCGGCGTTCCCGGATCGGGGCCCCGGCACCGACTCGGGAACGTCGGGGAAAAAATGGGCCCGGAATTCCGCAGCGTTCCCAGATCGGCGCCCCGGCGCTGACCGGGAATATCGGAAAAAATGCACCCGGAATTCCGTGGCCTTCCCGGATCGGCGCCCCGGGACCGACCCGGGAATGTCAGAAAACACGTCCGGAATTCCGCAGCATTCCCGGATGTTCACCCCGGCGCTGACCCTGGAATGTCAGAAAACGAGTCTGGAATTCCGCGGACTTCCCGGATCGGCGCCCCGGCACCGACCCGGGAATGTCGGAAAACTCATCTGGGATTCCCCCGCTGACCCGGGGGAAAAATGCGCCCGGAATTCCGCGTTGATCCCGGATAGGGGCCCCGGCGCCGACACGGGAACGTCGGGAAAAAATGCACCCGGAATTCTGTAGCGTTCCCGGATCGGGGCACTGGCACCGACTCGAGAACTTCGTGGAAAAAATGGGCGTGGAATTCCGCGGCGTTCCCGGATTGGGGCCCCGGCGTCGACGCGTGAACGTCGGGGAAAAAATGGGCGTGGAATTCTGCGGCGTTCCCAGATCGGGGCGCCGGCGCCGACCCGGGAACGTCGGGGAAAAATGGGCCCGTAATTCCGCGGCGTTCCCGGATCGGGGCCCCAGCGCCGACCCGGGAACGGCGGGAAAAATGCGTCCGGAACTCCGCGGCGTTCATGGATCGGGGCCCCGGCGCCGACCCGGGAACGTCGGGGGAAAAATGCGCCCGGAACTCCGCAGTGATCCCGGATCGGGGCCCCGGTGCCGAACCTGGAATGTCAGAAAACGCGTCCGGAATTCCGCGGACTTCCCGGAACGGCGCTCAGGAACCGACCTGGGAATGTCGGAAAACGCGTCCGGAATTCCGCGGCCTTTCCGGATCGGCGCCCCGGCGCCGACCTGGGAATGTCAGAAAATGCGCCCGGAATTCCGCGACGTTCATGGATCGGTGCCCCGGCGCCAACCCGTGAACGTCGAAAAAATGCGCCCGGAACTCCGCGGCGTTCCCGGATCGGGGCCCCGGCGCCGACCCGGGAACGGCGGGAAAAAATGCGCCAAGAACTCCGCGGCGGTTCCGGATCGGGGCCCCGGCGCCGACCCGGGAACGTCGGGGGGAAAATGCACGCGGTATTCCGCGGCAATCCCGGATTGGGGCTCCGGCGCCGACGCGGGAACGGTGGGAAAAAATGCGCCCGGAACTCCGCGGACTTCCCGGATCGGGGCTCCGGCGCCGACCCGGGAACGTCGGGGAAAAATGCACCGGGAATTCCGCAGTGCTCCTGGATCGGGGCGCCGGCGCCGACCCGGGAACGTCGGGGAAAAATGGGCCCGGAACTCCGTGGCGTTCAGGGATCGGGGCCCCGTCGCCGACCCGGGAACATCCGGGGAATAATGCGCCCGGAATTCCGCGGACTTCCCGGATCGGCGCTCAGGCACCGACCTGGGAATGTCAGAAAACGTGTCCGGAATTCCGCGGCCTTTCCGGATCGGTGCCCCGGCGCCGACCCGGGAATGTCAGAAAACGCGTCCGGAATTCCGCAACGTTCCAGGATGGGCACCCCGGCGCCGACCGGGGAATATCGAAAAAATGCACCCGAAAATCCGCGGCATTCCCTGAAGAGCGCACCGGCACCGACCCGAGAATGTCAAAAAAATGCGCCCGGAATTCCGCGACGTTCATGGATCGGTGCCCCGGCGCCGACCCGGGAACGTCGAAAAAATGCGCCCGGAACTCCGCGGCGTTCCTGGATCGGGGCCCCGGCACCGACCCGGGAACGGCGGGAAAAAATGCGCCCAGAACACCGCGGTGTTTCCGGATCGGGGCCTCGGCGCCGACCCGGAAACGTCAGGGGAAAAGTGCACACGGTATTCCGCGGCGATCCCGGATCAGGGCCCCGGCGCCGACCCGGGAACGTCGGGAAAGATGCGCCCAGAATTCCGCGGCGTTCCCAGATCGGGACCCTGGCGCCGACCCGGGAACGTCAGGGAAAAATGCGCCGGGAATTCCGCGGTGCTCCCGGATTGGGGCGCCGGCGTCGATCCGTGAACATCGGGGGAAAAATGGGCGTGGAATTCTGCGGCGTTCCCGGATCGGGGCGCCGGTGCCGACCCGGGAACGTCGGGGAAAAATGGGCCCGGAATTCCGTGGCGTTCCCGGATCGGGGCCCCAGCGCCGACCCGGGAACGGCGGGAAAAAATGCGCCCGGAACTCTGCGGCGTTCAGGGATCGGGGCCCCGGCGCCGACCCGGGAACGTCGGGGGAAAAATGCGCCCGGAAATCCGCAGTGATCCCGGATCGGGGCCCCGGTGCCGACCCTGGAATGTCAGAAAACTCGTCCGGAATTCCGCGGACTTCCCGGATCGGCGCCCAGGCACCGACCTGGGAATGTCGGAAAACGCGTCCGGAATTCCGCGGCCTTTCCGGATCGGCGCCCCAGCGCCGACCCGGGAATGTCAGAAAATGCGTTTGGAATTCCGCGACGTTCCCGGTTGGGCACCCTGGCGCCGACCCGGGAATATCGAAAAAATGCGCCCGAAAATCCGCGGCATTCCCGGATGGGCGCCCCGGCGCCGACCCGGGAATGTCGAAAAAATGCGCCCGGAATTCCGCGACGTTCATGGATCGGTGCCCCGGCGCCGACCCGGGAACGTCGGGGAAAAATGGGCCCGGAACTCCGCGGCGTTCAGGGATCGGGGCCCCGGCGCCGACCCGGGAACGTCGGGGGAAAAATGCGCCCGGAATTCCGCAGTGATCCCGGATCGGGGGCCCGGTGCCGACCCTGGAATGTCAGAAAACACGTCCGGAATTCCGCGGATTTCCCGGATCGGCGCTCAGGCACCGACCTGGGAATGTCAGAAAACGCGTCTGGAATTCCGCGAAGTTCCCGGATGGGCACCCCGGCGCCGACCCGGGAATATCGAAAAAATGCACCCGAAAATCTGCGGCATTCCCGGATGGGTGCCCCGGCACCGACCCGAGAAGGTAAAAAAAATGCGCCCGGAATTCTGCGACGTTCATGGATCGGTGCCCCGGCGCCAACCCGGGAACGTCGAAAAAATGCGCCCATAACTCCGCGGCGATTCCGGATCGGGGCCCCGGCGCCGACGCGGGAACGGCGGGAAAAATGCGCCCAGAACTCCGCGGCGTTTCCGGATTGGGGCCCCGGCGCCGACCCGGGAATGTCGGGGGAAAAATGCACGCGGAATTCCGCGGCGATTCCGAATAGGGGCTCCGGCGCCGAACCGGGAACGTCGGGGAAAAATGCGCCGGGAATTCAGCGGTGCTCCCGGATCGGTGCGCCGGCGCCGACCCGGGAACGTCGGGGAAAAATGGGACCGGAACTCCGCAGCGTTCAGGGATCGGGGCCCCGGCGCCGACCCGGGAACTTCGGCGGAAAAATGCGCCCGGAATTCCGCGGCGATCCCGAATAGGGGCTCCGGCGCCGAACCGGGAACGTCGGGAAAAAATGCGCCGGGAATTCCGTGGTGCTCCCGGATCGGGGCGCCGGCGCCGACCCGGGAACGTCGGGGAAAAATGGGCCCGGACCTCCGCGGCGTTCAGGGATCGGGGCCCCGGCGCCGACCCGGGAACATCGGGGGAATAATGCGCCCGGAATTCCGCAGTGATCCTGGATCGGGGCCCCGGTGCCGACCCTGGAATGTCAGAAAACGCGTCCGGAATTCCGCGGACTTCCCGGATCGGCGCTCAGGCACCGACCTGGGAATGTCGGAAAACGCGTCTGGAATTCCGTGGCCTTTCCGGATCGGCGCCCCGGCGCCGACCCGGGAACGTCGGGAAAAAATGGGCCCAGAATTCCGTGGCGTTCCCGGATCGGGGCACTGGCACCGACTCGGGAATTTTGTGGAAAAAATGGGCGTGGAATTCCGCGGCGTTCCCGGATTGGGGCCCTGGGGCCGATCCGGGAACGTCGGGAAAAATGGGCCCGGAATTCTGCGGCGTTCCCAGATCGGGACCCCACCGCCGACCCGGGAATGTCGGGGGAAAATGCGCCGGGAATTCCGCAGTGCTCCCGGATTGGGGCCCCGGCGTCGACGCGTGAACGTCGGGGAAAAAATGGGCGTGGAATTCTGCGGCGTTCCCGGATCGGGGCGCCGGCGCCGACCCGGGAACGTCGGGGGGAAGATGGGCGTGGAATTCTGCGGCGTTCCCAGATCGGGACCCCGGCGCCGACCCGGGAACGTCGGGGAAAAATGGGCCCGTAATTCCGCGGCGTGCCCGGATCGGGGCACTGGCACCGACTCGGGAACTTTGTGGAAAAAATGGGCGTGGAATTCCGCGGCGTTCCCGGATTGGGGCCCTGGGGCCGATCCGGGAACGTCGGAAAAAATGGGCCCGGAATTCCGCGGCGTTCCCAGATCGGGACCCCGGCGCCGACCCGGGAACGTCGGGGAAAAATGCGCCGGGAATTCCGCAGTGCTCCCGTATTGGGGCCCCAGCGTCGACGCGTGAACGTCGGGGAAAAAAGGGGCGTGGAATTCAGCGGCGTTCCCGGATCGGGACGCTGGAGCCGACCCGGGAACGTCGGGGAAAAATGGGCCCATAATTCCGCGGCGTTCCCGGATCGGGGCCCCAGCGCCGACCCGGGAACGGCGGGAAAAAATGCGCCCGGAACTCCGCGGCGTTCAGGGATCGGGGCCCCGGTGCCGACCCGGGAACGTCAGGGGAAAAATGCGCCCGGAATTCCGCAGTGATCCCGGATCGGGGCCCCGGTGCCGACCCTGGAATGTCAGAAAACGCGTCCGGAATTCCGCGGACTTCCCGGATCGGCGCTCAGGCACCGACCTGGGAATGTCAGAAAACGCGTCCGGAATTCCGCGGCCTTTCCGGATCGGCGCCCCGGCGCCGACCCGGGAATGTCAGAAAACGCGTCCGGAATTCCGCAACGTTCCAGGATGGGCACCCCGGCGCCGACCCGGGAATATCGAAAAAATGCACCCGAAAATCCGCGGCATTCCCTGATGGGCGCACCGGCACCGACCCGGGGATGTCAAAAAAATGCGCCCGGAATTCCGCGACGTTCATGGATCGGTGCCCCGGCGCCGACCCGGGAACGTCGAAAAAATGCGCCCGGAACTCCGCGGCGTTCCCGGATCGGGGCCCCGGCACCGACCCGGGAACGGCGGAAAAAAATGCGCCCAGAACTCCGCGGCGTTTCCGGATCGGGGCCCCGGCGCCGACCCGGAAACGTCGGGGGAAAAATGCACACGGTATTCCGCAGCGATCCCGGATCGGGGCTCCGGCGCCGACCCGGGAACGTCGGGAAAAATGCGCCCAGAATTCCGCGGCGTTCCCAGATCGGGACCCTGGCGCCGACCCGGGAACGTCAGGGAAAAATGCGCCCGGAATTCCGCGGTGCTCCCGGATCGGGGCGCCGGCGTCGATCCGTGAACATCGGGGGAAAAATGGGCGTGGAATTCTGCGGCGTTCCCGGATCGGGGCGCCGGTGCCGACCCGGGAACGTCGGGGAAAAATGGGCCCGGAATTCCGTGGCGTTCCCGGATCGGGGCCCCAGCGCCGACCCGGGAACGGCGGGAAAAAATGCGCCCGGAACTCTGCGGCGTTCAGGGATCGGGGCCCCGGTGCCGACCCTGGAATGTCAGAAAACGCGTCCGGAATTCCGCGGACTTCCCGGATCGGCGCCCAGGCACCGACCTGGGAATGTCGGAAAACGCGTCCGGAATTCCGCGGCCTTTCCGGATCGGCGCCCCGGCGCCGACCCGGGAATGTCAGAAAACGCGTTTGGAATTCCGCGACGTTCCCGGTTGGGCACCCCGGCGCCGACCCGGGAATATCGAAAAAATGCGCCCGAAAATCCGCGGCATTCCCGAATGGGCGCCCCGGCGCCGACCCGGGAATGTCGAAAAAATGCGCCCGGAATTCCGCGACGTTCATGGATCGGTGCCCCGGCGCCGACCCGGGAACGTCGGGGAAAAATGGGCCCGGAACTCCGCGGCGTTCAGGATCGGGGCCCCGGCGCCGACCCGGGAACGTCGGGGGAAAAATGCGCCCGGAATTCCGCATGATCCGGATCGGGGCCCCGGTGCCGACCCTGGAATGTCGAAAAACGCGTCCGGAATTCGCGACTTCCCGGATCGGCGCTCAGTGCACCGACCTGGAATGTCAGAAAACGCGTCCGGAATTCCGCGAAGTTCCCGGATGGGCCCCGGCGCCGACCCGGGAATATCAAAAAATGCACCCGAAAATCTGCGGCATTCCCGGATGGTGCCCCGGCACCGACCCGAGAAGGTCAAAAAAATGCCCCGGAATTCTGCGACGTTCATGGATCGGTGCCCCGGCGCCAACCCGGGAACGGTCGAAAAAAATGCGCCCATAACTCCGCGGCGATTCCGGATCGGGGCCCTGGCGCCGACCCGGGAACGTCGGGGAAAAATGCATGCGGTATATCCGCGGCGATTCCGGATTGGGGCCCCGGCGCCGACGCGGGAACGGCAGGAAAAATGCGCCCAGAACTCCGCGGCATTTCCGGATTCGGGGCCCCGGCGCCGACGCCGGGAACGTCGGGGGAAAAATGCACGCAGGAATTCCGCGGCGATCCGGATCGGGGCTCCGGCGCCGACCGGGAACGTCGGGGGAAAAATACGCCGGGAATTCAGCGGTGCTCCCGGATCGGTGCGCCGGCGCCGACCGGGAACGTCGGGGAAAAATGGCCGGGAACTCGCGGCGTTCAGGGATCGGGGCCCGGCGCGGACCCGGGAACTTGGGGGAAAAATGCGCCCGGAATTCCGCGCGATCCGGATCGGGACCCCGGCGCGGACCCGGGAACGTCGGGGAAAAAATGCGCCCGGAATTCCGTAGCGTTCCCGGATCGGGGACCTGGCACCGACTCGGGAACTCGGGAAAAAATGGGCGTGGAATTCCCGGCGTTCCCGGATTGGGGCCTGGGCCCGATCCGGGAACGTCGGGAAAAATGGGCCCGGAATTCCGCGGCGTTCCCAGATGGGCCGGCCGATCCGGACGTCGAATCCACCCCGACCCGGCGCGACCGGAACGTCGGGGAAAAATGCGCCGGGAATTCCGCAGTGCTCCCGGATTGGGGCCCCGGCGTCGACCCGTGAACGTCGGGGGAAAAATGGGCGTGGAATTCCGCGGCGTTTCCGTATCGGGGTGCCGGCGCCGACCCGGGAACGTCGGGGGAAAAATGCACGCGGAATTCCACGGCGTTTCCGTATCGGGGCCCGGCGCCGACCCGGGAACGTCGGGGGAAAAATGCCGCGGAATTCCGCGGCGATCCCGGATCGGGGCTCTGGCGCCGACCCGGGAACGTCTGGGAAAAAATGGCCCGGGAATTCCGGTGCTCCCGGATCGGGGCCCGGCATCGAACCCGGAATGTCGGGGAAAAAATGGGCGTGGAATCTGACGGCGTTCGGATCGGGCCCGGCGCCGAACCCGGGAATGTCGGGGAAAAATGGGCCCGGAACTCCACGGCGTTCGGCTTCGGGGCCCCGGTGCCGACCCGGGAACTGTCGGGGGGAAAATGCGCCCGGAATTCCGCAGTGATCCCGGATCGGGCCCGGTGACCGACCTGGAATGTCAGAAAACGCGTCCGGAATTCCGCGGACTTTCCGGATCGGCGCTTCAGGCCGACCTGGGAATGTCGGGAAAAATGGCTCGGAATTCCGCGGCCTTTCCGATCGGGCCCTTGGTGCGACCGGGAACGTCGGGAAAAAATGGGCCGGAATTCCGCGGCGTTCCCAGATTGGGGCCCTGGGGGCGATCCGGGAACGTCGGGAAAAATGGCCCGGAATTCCGCGAGCGTTCCCGACGTGGGACCCCGGCGCCGACCCGGGAACGTCGGGGAAAAATGCGCCGGAATTCCGCGGGTTCAGGATCGGGGCCCCAGCGCCGACCCTGGAAGTCAGGGGAAAAAGCGCCCAGAATCCCGCATGATCCCGGATCGGGGCCCGGTGCCGACCTGGAATGTCGAAAACGCATCGGAATTCCGCGGACTTCGGATGGCGCTCAGGCACCAACTGGAATGTCGAAATCGCCGTAATTCGCGGCCTTTCCGGATCAGCACCCCGGCGCCGACCCGGAAATATCGAAAAAATGCGCCCGAAAATCCGCGGCATTCCCGCATGGGCGCCCCGGCGCCGACCCGGGAATGTCGAAAAAACGCGCCCGGAATTACGCGACGTTCATGGATCGGTGCCCCGGCGCCGACCCGGGAACGTCGAAAAAATGCGCCCGGAACTCCGCGGCGCTCCCGGATCGGGCCCCCGGCGCCGACACGGGAACGGCGGGAAAAAATGCGCCAGAACTCCGCGGCGTTTCCGGATCGGGGCCCCGGCGCCGACCCGGGAATGTCGGGGGAAAAATGCACGCGGAATTCCGCAGCGAACCCGGATCGGGGCTCCGGCGCCGACCCGGGAACGTCGGGAAAATATGCGCCCGGAATTCCGCGGCGTTCCAAGATCGGGACCCCGCCGTTGACCCGTGAACGTCGGGGAAAAAATGGGCGTGGAATTCTGCGGCGTTCCCGGATCGGGGCGCCGGCGCCGACCCTGGAACGTTGGGGAAAAATGGGCCCGGAATTCCGTGGCGTTCCCGGATCGGGGCCCCAGCGCCGACCCGGGAATGGCGAGAAAAAATGTGCCCGGAACTCCGCGGCGTTTAGGGATCGGGGCCCCGGCGCCGACCCGGGAACGTCGGGGGAAAAATGCGCCCGGAATTCCGCAGTGATCCCGGATCGGGGCCCCGGTGCCGAACCTGGAATGTCAGAAAACGCGTCCGGAATTCCGCGGACTTCCCGGATCGGCGCTCAGGCACCGACCTGGGAATGTCAGAAAACGCGTCCGGAATTCCGCGAAGTTCCCGGATGGGCACCCCGGCGCCGACCCGGGAATATCGAAAAAATGCACCCGAAAATCTGCAGCATTCCCGGATGGGTGCCCCGGCACCGACCCGAGAAGGTCAAAAAAATGCACCCGGAATTCTGCGACGTTCATGGATCGGTGCCCCGGCGCCAACCCGGGAATGTCAGAAAACGCGTCCGGAATTCCGCGGACTTCCCGGATCGGCGCCCAGGCACCGACCTGGGAATGTCGGAAAACGCGTCCGGAATTCCGCGGCCTTTCCGGATCGGCGCCCCGGCGCCGACCCGGGAATGTCAGAAAACGCGTTTGGAATTCCGCGACGTTCCCGGTTGGGCACCCCGGCGCCGACCCGGGAATATCGAAAAAATGCGCCCGAAAATCCGCGGCATTCCCGAATGGGCGCCCCGGCGCCGACCCGGGAATGTCGAAAAAATGCGCCCGGAATTCCGCGACGTTCATGGATCGGTGCCCCGGCGCCGACCCGGGAACGTCGGGGAAAAATGGGCCCGGAACTCCGCGGCGTTCAGGGATCGGGGCCCCGGCGCCGACCCGGGAACGTCGGGGGAAAAATGCGCCCGGAATTCCGCAGTGATCCCGGATCGGGGCCCCGGTGCCGACCCTGGAATGTCAGAAAACGCGTCCGGAATTCCGCGGACTTCCCGGATCGGCGCTCAGGCACCGACCTGGGAATGTCAGAAAACGCGTCCGGAATTCCGCGAAGTTCCCGGATGGGCACCCCGGCGCCGACCCGGGAATATCGAAAAAATGCACCCGAAAATCTGCGGCATTCCCGGATGGGTGCCCCGGCACCGACCCGAGAAGGTCAAAAAAATGCGCCCGGAATTCTGCGACGTTCATGGATCGGTGCCCCGGCGCCAACCCGGGAACGTCGAAAAAATGCGCCCATAACTCCGCGGCGATTCCGGATCGGGGCCCTGGCGCCGACCCGGGAACGTCGGGGGAAAAATGCATGCGGTATTCCGCGGCGATTCCGGATCGGGGCCCCGGCGCCGACGCGGGAACGGCAGGAAAAAATGCGCCCAGAACTCCGCGGCGTTTCCGGATCGGGGCCCCGGCGCCGACCCGGGAACGTCGGGGGAAAAATGCACGCGGAATTCCGCGGCGATCCCGGATCGGGGCTCCGGCGCCGAACCGGGAACGTCGGGGAAAAATGCGCCGGGAATTCCGCGGTGCTCCCGGATCGGTGCGCCGGCGCCGACCCGGGAACGTCGGGGAAAAATGGGCCCGGAACTCCGCGGCGTTCAGGGATCGGGGCCCCGGCGCCGACCCGGGAACTTCGGGGGAAAAATGCGCCCGGAATTCCGCAGCGATCCCGGATCGGGGCCCCGGCGCCGACCCGGGAACGTCGGGAAAAAATGCGCCCGGAATTCCGTAGCGTTCCCGGATCGGGGCACTGGCACCGACTCGGGAACTTCGTGGAAAAAATGGGCGTGGAATTCCGCGGCGTTCCCGGATTGGGGCCCTGGGGCCGATCCGGGAACGTCGGGAAAAATGGGCCCGGAATTCCGCGGCGTTCCCAGATCGGGACCCCGGCGCCGACCCGGGAACGTCGGGGAAAAATGCGCCGGGAATTCCGCAGTGCTCCCGGATTGGGGCCCCGGCGTCGACCCGTGAACGTCGGGGGAAAAATGGGCGTGGAATTCCGCGGCGTTCCCGGATCGGGGCGCCGGCGCCGACCCGGGAACGTCGGGGGAAAAATGCACGCGGAATTCCACGGCGTTTCCGTATCGGGGCCCCGGCGCCGACCCGGGAACGTCGGGGGAAAAATGCACGCGGAATTCCGCGGCGATCCCGGATCGGGGCTCTGGCGCCGACCCGGGAACGTCTGGGAAAAATGCGCCGGGAATTCCGCGGTGCTCCCGGATCGGGGCCCCGGCATCGACCCGTGAACGTCGGGGAAAAAATGGGCGTGGAATTCTGCGGCGTTCCCGGATCGGCGCGCCGGCGCCAACCCGGGAATGTCGGGGAAAAATGGGCCCGGAACTCCACGGCGTTCAGGCTTCGGGGCCCCGGTGCCGACCCGGGAACGTCGGGGGGAAAATGCGCCCGGAATTCCGCAGTGATCCCGGATCGGGGCCCCGGTGCCGACCCTGGAATGTCAGAAAACGCGTCCGGAATTCCGCGGACTTCCCGGATCGGCGCTCAGGCACCGACCTGGGAATGTCGGAAAACGCGTCCGGAATTCCGCGGCCTTTCCGGATCGGCGCCTTGGTGCCGACCTGGGAACTTCGGGAAAAAATGGGCGTGGAATTCCGCGGCGTTCCCGGATTGGGGCCCTGGGGGCGATCCGGGAACGTCGGGAAAAATGGGCCCGGAATTCCGCGGCGTTCCCAGATCGGGACCCCGGCGCCGACCCGGGAACGTCGGGGAAAAATGCGCCGGGAATTCCGCAGTGCTCCCGGATTGGGGCCCCGGCGTCGACCCGTGAACGTCGGGGGAAAAATGGGCGTGGAATTCCGCGGCGTTCCCGGATCGGGGCGCCGGCGCCGACCCGGGAACGTCGGGGGAAAAATGCACGCGGAATTCCACGGCGTTTCCGTATCGGGGCCCCGGCGCCGACCCGGGAACGTCGGGGGAAAAATGCACGCGGAATTCCGCGGCGATCCCGGATCGGGGCTCCGGCGCCGACCCGGGAACGTCTGGGAAAAATGCGCCGGGAATTCCGCGGTGCTCCCGGATCGGGGCCCCGGCATCGACCCGTGAACGTCGGGGAAAAAATGGGCGTGGAATTCTGCGGCGTTCCCGGATCGGCGCGCCGGCGCCAACCCGGGAATGTCGGGGAAAAATGGGCCCGGAACTCCACGGCGTTCAGGCTTCGGGGCCCCGGTGCCGACCCGGGAACGTCGGGGGGAAAATGCGCCCGGAATTCCGCAGTGATCCCGGATCGGGGCCCCGGTGCCGACCCTGGAATGTCAGAAAACGCGTCCGGAATTCCGCGGACTTCCCGGATCGGCGCTCAGGCACCGACCTGGGAATGTCGGAAAACGCGTCCGGAATTCCGCGGCCTTTCCGGATCGGCGCCTTGGTGCCGACCCGGGAACGTCGGGAAAAAATGGGCGTGGAATTCCGCGGCGTTCCCAGATTGGGGCCCTGGGGGCGATCCGGGAATGTCGGGAAAAATGGGCCCGGAATTCCGCGGCGTTCCCAGATCGGGACCCCGGCGCCGACCCGGGAACGTCGGGGAAAAATGCGCCGGGAATTCCGCAGTGCTCCCGGATCGGGGCGCCGGCGCCGACTCGGGAACTTCGTGGAAAAAATGCGCCTGGAATTCCGTGGCGTTCCCGGATCGGGGCACTGGCACCGACTCGGGAACTTCGTGGAAAAAATGGGCGTGGAATTCCGCGGCGTTCCCGGATTGGGGCCCTGGGGCCGATCCGGGAATGTCGGGGAAAAATGCGCCCGGAACTCCGCGGCGTTCAGGGATCGGGGCCCCGGCGCCGACCCGGGAACGTCAGGGGAAAAATGCGCCCAGAACTCCGCAGTGATCCCGGATCGGGGCCCCGGTGCCGACCCTGGAATGTCAGAAAACGCATCCGGAATTCCGCGGACTTCCCGGATCGGCGCTCAGGCACCAACCTGGGAATGTCGGAAAACGCGTCCGTAATTCCGCGGCCTTTCCGGATCGGCACCCCGGCGCCGACCCGGAAATATCGAAAAAATGCGCCCGAAAATCCGCGGCATTCCCGCATGGGCGCCCCGGCGCCGACCCGGGAATGTCGAAAAAACGCGCCCGGAATTACGCGACGTTCATGGATCGGTGCCCCGGCGCCGACCCGGGAACGTCGAAAAAATGCGCCCGGAACTCCGCGGCGCTCCCGGATCGGGCCCCCGGCGCCGACACGGGAACGGCGGGAAAAAATGCGCCAGAACTCCGCGGCGTTTCCGGATCGGGGCCCCGGCGCCGACCCGGGAATGTCGGGGGAAAAATGCACGCGGAATTCCGCAGCGAACCCGGATCGGGGCTCCGGCGCCGACCCGGGAACGTCGGGAATATATGCGCCCGGAATTCCGCGGCGTTCCCAGATCGGGACCCCGCCGTTGACCCGTGAACGTCGGGGAAAAAATGGGCGTGGAATTCTGTGGCGTTCCCGGATCGGGGCGCCGGCGCCGACCCTGGAACGTTGGGGAAAAATGGGCCCGGAATTCCGTGGCGTTCCCGGATCGGGGCCCCAGCGCCGACCCGGGAATGGCGAGAAAAAATGTGCCCGGAACTCCGCGGCGTTTAGGGATCGGGGCCCCGGCGCCGACCCGGGAACGTCGGGGGAAAAATGCGCCCGGAATTCCGCAGTGATCCCGGATCGGGGCCCCGGTGCCGAACCTGGAATGTCAGAAAACGCGTCCGGAATTCCGCGGACTTCCCGGATCGGCACCCAGGCACTGACCTCGGAATGTTGGAAAACGCGTCCGGTATTCCGCGGCCTTTCCGGATCGACGCCCCGGCGCCGACCCGGGAACGTCGGGAAAAATGCGCCCGGAATTCCGCGGCGTTCCCAGATCGGGATCCCGGTGCCGACCCGGGAACGTCGGGGGAAAATGCGCCGGGAATTCCGCTGTGCTCCCGGATCGGGGCCCCGGCGTCGACCACTGAACGTCGGGGGAAAAATGGGCGTGGAATTCTGCGGCGTTCCCGGATCGGGGCGCCGGCGCCGACCCGGGAACGTCGGGGGAAAAATGCACGCGGAATTCCGCGGCGTTTCCGTATCGGGGCCCCGGCATCGACCCGTGAACGTCGGGGAAAAAATGGGCGTGGAATTCTGCGGCGTTCCCGGATCGGGGCGCCGGCGCCAACCCGGGAATGTCGGGGAAAAATGGGCCCGGAACTCCACGGCGTTCAGGGTTCGGGGCCCCGGCGCCGACCCGGGAACGTCGGGGGGAAAATGCGCCCGGAATTCCGCAGTGATCCCGGATCGGGGCCCCGGTGCCGAACCTGGAATGTCAGAAAACGCGTCCGGAATTCCGCGGACTTCCCGGATCGGCGCTCAGGCACCGACCTGGGAATGTAGGAAAACGCGTCCGGAATTCCGCGGCCTTTCCGGATCGGCGCCTTGGTGCCGACGCGGGAACGTCGGGAAAAAATGGGCGTGGAATTCCGCGGCGTTCCCGGATTGGGGCCCTGGGGCCGATCCGGGAACGTCGGGAAAAATGGGCCCGGAATTCCGCGGCGCTCCCAGATCGGGACCCCGGCGCCGACCCGGGAACGTCGGGGAAAAATGCGCCGGGAATTCCGCAGTGCTCCCGGATCGGGGCGCCGGCGCCGACTCGGGAACTTCGTGGAAAAAATGCGCCCGGAATTCCGTGGCGTTCCCGGATCGGGGCACTGGCACCGACTCGGGAACTTCGTGGAAAAAATGGGCGTGGAATTCCGCGGCGTTCCCGGATTGGGGCCCTGGGGCCGATCCGGGAACGTCGGGAAAAAATGCGCCCGGAACTCCGCGGCCTTCAGGGATCGGGGCCCCGGCGCCGACCCGGGAACGTCAGGGGAAAAATGCGCCCAGAACTCCGCAGTGATCCCGGATCGGGGCCCCGGTGCCGACCCTGGAATGTCAGAAAACGCATCCGGAATTCCGCGGACTTCCCGGATCGGCGCTCAGGCACCGACCTGGGAATGTCGGAAAACGCGTCCGGAATTCCGCGGCCTTTCCGGATCGGCACCCCGGCGCCGACCCGGAAATATCGAAAAAATGCGCCCGAAAATCCGCGGCATTCCCGGATGGGCGCCCCGGCGCCGACCCGGGAATGTCGAAAAAACACGCCCGGAATTCCGCGGCGCTCCCGGATCGGGCCCCCGGCGCCGACACGGGAACGGCGGGAAAAAATGCGCCCAGAACTCCGCGGCGTTTCCGGATCGGGGCCCCGGCGCCGACCCGGGAATGTCGGGGGATAAATGCACGCGGAGTTCGGCAGCGAACCCGGATCGGGGCTCCGGCGCCGACCCGGGAACGTCGGGAAAAAATGCGCCCGGAATTCCGCGGCGTTCCCAGATCGGGACCCCGGCGTCGACCCGTGAACGTCGGGGAAAAAATGGGCGTGGAATTCTGCGGCGTTCCCGGATCGGGGCGCCGGCGCCGACCCGGGAACGTTGGGGAAAAATGGGCCCGGAATTCCGTGGCGTTCCCGGATCGGGGCCCCAGCGCCGACCCGGGAATGGCGAGAAAAAATGTGCCCGGAACTCCGCGGCGTTTAGGGATCGGGGCCCCGGCGCCGACCCGGGAACGTTGGGGGAAAAGTGCGCCCGGAATTCCGCAGTGATCCCGGATCGGGGCCCCGGTGCCGAACCTGGAATGTCAGAAAACGCGTCCGGAATTCCGCGGACTTCCCGGATCGGCACCCAGGCACTGACCTCGGAATGTTGGAAAACGCGTTCGGTATTCCGCGGCCTTTCCGGATCGGCGCCCCGGCGCCGACCCGGGAACGTCGGGGGAAAATGCGCCGGGAATTCCGCTCTGCTCCCGGATCGGGGCCCCAGCGTCGACCCGTGAACGTCGGGGGAAAAATGGGCGTGGAATTCTGCGGCGTTCCCGGATCGGGGCGCCGGCGCCGACCCGGGAACGTCGGGGAAAAATGCGCCGGGAATTCCGCGGTGCTCCCGGATCGGGGCCCCGGCGTCGACCCGTGAACGTCGGGGTAAAAATGGGCGTGGAATTCTGCGGCGTTCCCGGATCGGGGCGCCGGAGCCGACCCAGGAACGTCGGGGAAAAATGGGCCCGGAACTCCGCGGCGTTCAGGGATCGGGGCCCCGGCGCCGACCCGGGAACGTCGGGGGAAAAATGCCCACGGAATTCCGCAGTGATCCCGGATCGGGGCCCCGGTGCCGACCCTGGAATGTCAGAAAACGCGTCCGGAATTCCGCGGACTTCCCGGATTGGCGCTCAGGCACCGACCTGGGAATGTCAGAAAACGCGTCCGGAATTCCGCGACGTTCCCGGATGGGCACCCCGGCGCTGACCCGGGAATATCAAAAAAATGCACCTGAAAATCCGCGGCATTCCCGGATCGGGGCCCCGGTGCCGAACCTGGAATGTCAGAAAACGCGTCCGGAATTCCGCGGACTTCCCGGATCGGCACCCAGGCACTGGCCTCGGAATGTTGGAAAACGCGTCCGGTATTCCGCGGCCTTTCCGGATCGACGCCCCGGCGCCGACCCGGGAACGTCGGGAAAAATGCGCCCGGAATTCCGCGGCGTTCCCAGATCGGGATCCCGGTGCCGACCCGGGAACGTCGGGGGAAAATGCGCCGGGAATTCCGCTGTGCTCCCGGATCGGGGCCCCGGCGTCGACCACTGAACGTCGGGGGAAAAATGGGCGTGGAATTCTGCGGCGTTCCCGGATCGGGGCGCCGGCGCCGACCCGGGAACGTCGGGGGAAAAATGCACGCGGAATTCCGCGGCGTTTCCGTATCGGGGCCCCGGCATCGACCCGTGAACGTCGGGGAAAAAATGGGCGTGGAATTCTGCGGCGTTCCCGGATCGGGGCGCCGGCGCCAACCCGGGAATGTCGGGGAAAAATGGGCCCGGAACTCCACGGCGTTCAGGGTTCGGGGCCCCGGCGCCGACCCGGGAACGTCGGGGGGAAAATGCGCCCGGAATTCCGCAGTGATCCCGGATCGGGGCCCCGGTGCCGAACCTGGAATGTCAGAAAACGCGTCCGGAATTCCGCGGACTTCCCGGATCGGAGCTCAGGCACCGACCTGGGAATGTAGGAAAACGCGTCCGGAATTCCGCGGCCTTTCCGGATCGGCGCCTTGGTGCCGACGCGGGAACGTCGGGAAAAAATGGGCGTGGAATTCCGCGGCGCTCCCAGATCGGGACCCCGGCGCCGACCCGGGAACATCGGCGAAAAATGCGCCGGGAATTCCGCAGTGCTCCCGGATCGGGGCGCCGGCGCCGACTCGGGAACTTCGTGGAAAAAATGCGCCCGGAATTCCGTGGCGTTCCCGGATCGGGGCACTGGCACCGACCCGGGAACTTCGTGGAAAAAATGGGCGTGGAATTCCGCGGCGTTCCCGGATTGGGGCCCTGGGGCCGATCCGGGAACGTCGGGAAAAAATGCGCCCGGAACTCCGCGGCCTTCAGGGATCGGGGCCCCGGCGCCGACCCGGGAACGTCAGGGGAAAAATGCGCCCAGAACTCCGCAGTGATCCCGGATCGGGGCCCCGGTGCCGACCCTGGAATGTCAACAAACGCATCCGGAATTCCGCGGACTTCCCGGATCGGCGCTCAGGCACCGACCTGGGAATGTCGGAAAACGCGTCCGGAATTCCGCGGCCTTTCCGGATCGGCACCCCGGCGCCGACCCGGAAATATCGAAAAAATGCGCCCGAAAATCCGCGGCATTCCCGGATGGGCGCCCCGGCGCCGACCCGGGAATGTCGAAAAAACACGCCCGGAATTCCGCGGCGCTCCCGGATCGGGCCCCCGGCGCCGACACGGGAACGGCGGGAAAAAATGCGCCCAGAACTCCGCGGCGTTTCCGGATCGGGGCCCCGGCGCCGACCCGGGAATGTCGGGGGATAAATGCACGCGGAGTTCGGCAGCGAACCCGGATCGGGGCTCCGGCGCCGACCCGGGAACGTCGGGAAAAAATGCGCCTGGAATTCCGCGGCGTTCCCAGATCGGGACCCCGCCGTTGACCCGTGAACGTCGGGGAAAAAATGGGCGTGGAATTCTGCGGCGTTCCCGGATCGGGGCGCCGGCGCCGACCCGGGAACGTTGGGGAAAAATGGGCCCGGAATTCCGTGGCATTCCCGGATCGGGGCCCCAGCGCCGACCCGGGAATGGCGAGAAAAAATGTGCCCGGAACTCCGCGGCGTTTAGGGATCGGGGCCCCGGCGCCGACCCGGGAACGTTGGGGGAAAAGTGCGCCCGGAATTCCGCAGTGATCCCGGATCGGGGCCCCGGTGCCGAACCTGGAATGTCAGAAAACGCGTCCGGAATTCCGCGGACTTCCCGGATCGGCACCCAGGCACTGACCTCGGAATGTTGGAAAACGCGTCCGGTATTCCGCGGCCTTTCCGGATCGGCGCCCCGGCGCCGACCCGGGAACGTCGGGGGAAAATGCGCCGGGAATTCCGCTCTGCTCCCGGATCGGGGCCCCAGCGTCGACCCGTGAACGTCGGGGGAAAAATGGGCGTGGAATTCTGCGGCGTTCCCGGATCGGGGCGCCGGCGCCGACCCGGGAACGTCGGGGAAAAATGCGCCGGGAATTCCGCGGTGCTCCCGGATCGGGGCCCCGGCGTCGACCCGTGAACGTCGGGGTAAAAATGGGCGTGGAATTCTGCGGCGTTCCCGGATCGGGGCGCCGGAGCCGACCCAGGAACGTCGGGGAAAAATGGGCCCGGAACTCCGCGGCGTTCAGGGATCGGGGCCCCGGCGCCGACCCGGGAACGTCGGGGGAAAAATGCCCACGGAATTCCGCAGTGATCCCGGATCGGGGCCCCGGTGCCGACCCTGGAATGTCAGAAAACGCGTCCGGAATTCCGCGGACTTCCCGGATTGGCGCTCAGGCACCGACCTGGGAATGTCAGAAAACGCGTCCGGAATTCCGCGACGTTCCCGGATGGGCACCCCGGCGCTGACCCGGGAATATCAAAAAAATGCACCTGAAAATCCGCGGCATTCCCGGATGGGCGCCCCGGCACCGAACCGGGAAGGTCAAAAAAATGCGCCCGGAATTCTGCAACGTTCATGGATCGGTGCCCTGGCGTCAAACCGGGAACGTCGAAAAAATGCGCCCGTACCTCCGCGGCGTTCCCGGATCGGGGCCCCGGCGCCGACCCGGGAACGGCGGGAAAAGATGCGCCCATAACTCTGTGGCGATTCCAGATCGGGGCCCCGGCGCCGACCCGGGAACGTCGGGGGAAAAATGCACGCGGTATTCCGCGGCGATCCCGGATTGGGGCTCCGGCGCCAACGCGGGAACGGCGGGAAAAAATGCGCCCAGAACTCCGCGGCGTTTCCGTATCGGGGCCCCGGCGCCGACCCGGGAACGTCGGGGGAAAAATGCACGCGGAATTCCGCGGCGATCCCGGATCGGGGCTCCGGCGCCGACCCGGGAACGTCGGGAAAAAATGCGCCCGGAATTCCGCGGCGTTCCCAGATCGGGACCCCGGCGCCGACCCGGGAACGTCTGGGAAAAATGCGCCGGGAATTCCGCGGTGCTCCCGGATCGGGGCCCCGGCGTCGACCCGTGAACGTCGGGGAAAAAATGGGCGTGGAATTCTGCGGCGTTCCCGGATCGGGGCGCCGGCGCCAACCCGGGAATGTCGGGGAAAAATGGGCCCGGAACTCCACGGCGTTCAGGGATCGGGGCCCCAGCGCCGACCCGGGAACGTCGGGGGGGAAATGCGCCCGGAATTCCGCAGTGATCCCGGATCGGGGCGCCGGTGCCGACCCTGGAATGTCAGAAAACGCGTCCGGAATTCCGCGGACTTCCCGGATCGGCGCTCAGGCACCGACCTGGGAATGTCGGAAAACGCGTCCGGAATTCCGCGGCCTTTCCGGATCGGCGCCTCGGCGCCGACCCGGGAACGTTGGGAAAAAATGCGCCCGGAATTCCGTGGCGTTCCCGGATCGGGGCACTGGCACCGACTCGGGAACTTCGTGGAAAAAATGGGCGTGGAATTCCGCGGCGTTCCCGGATTGGGGCCCTGGGGCCGATCCGGGAACGTCGGAAAAAATGGGCCCGGAATTCCGCGGCGTTCCCAGATCGGGACCCCGGCGCCAACCCGGGAACGTCGGGGAAAAATGCGCCGGGAATTCCGCGGTGCTCCCGGATCGGGGCCCCGGCGTCGACGCGTGAACGTCGGGGAAAAAATGGGCCCGGAATTCCGCTGCGTTCCCAGATCGGGACCCCGGCGCCGACCCGGGAACGTCGGGGAAAAATGGGCCCGTAATTCCGCGGCGTTCCCGGATCGGGGCCCCAGCGCCGACCCGGGAACGGCGGGAAAAAATGCGCCCGGAACTCCGCGGCGTTCAGGGATCGGGGCCCCGGAGCCGACCCGGGAATGTCAGGGGAAAAATGCGCCCGGAACTCCGCAGTGATCCCTGATCGGGGCCCCGGAGCCGACCCTGGAATGTCAGAAAACGCGTCCGGAATTCCGCGGACTTCCCGGATCGGCGCTCAGGCACCGACCTGGGAATATCAGAAAACGCGTCCGGAATTCCGGCGCCGTCCCGGGAATGTCAGAAAACGCGTCCGGAATTCCGCGACGTTCCAGGATGGGCACCCCGGCGCCGACCCGGGAATATCGAAAAAATTCACCCGAAAATCTGCGGCATTCCCAGATGGGCGCCCCGGCACCGACCCGGGAATGTCAAAAAAATGCGCCCGGAGTTCCGCGACGTTCATGGATCGGTGCCCCGGCGCCGCCCCGGGAACGTCGAACAAAATCCGCCCGGAACTCCGCGGCGTTCCCGGATCGGGGCCCCGGCGCCGACCCGGGAACGGCGGGAAAAAATGCGCCCAGGATTCTGCGGCGTTCCCAGATCGGGACCCCGGTGCCGACCCGGGAACGTCAGGGAAAAATGCGCCGGGAATTCCGCGGTGCTCCCAGATCGGGGCCCCGGCGTCGACCGTGGAAGTCGGGGAAAAATAGGCATGGAATTCCGCGGCGTTCCCGGATCGGGACCCGGCGCCGACCGGGAACGTCGGGAAAAAATGCGCCCGGAAATCCGCGGTGTCCCGGATCGGGGTCCGGCGCCGACCCGGAAGTCGGGGGAAAAATGGGTCGGAATTCCGCGGCGTTCCCGGATCGGGGCCCCGCCCGACCCGGGAACGTCGGGAAAAAATGCGCCCGGAACTCCGCGGCGTTCCCGGATCGGGGCCCCGGCGCGCACCCGGGAACGTCGGGAAAAATGCGCCAGGAATTCGCGGCGTTCCCAGATCGGGCCCTGGCGCCGACCGGGAACGTTGGGGAAAAATGGGGTGGAATTCCGGCGTTCCCGGATCGGGGCCCCAGCGCCGACCCGGGAACGGCGGGAAAAAATGGCCGGAACTCCGCGGCGTTCAGGATCGGGGCCCCGGCGCCGACCCGGAACGTCGGGGAAAAATGCGCCGGGAATTCCGCAGTGATCCCGGATGGGGGCCCCGGTGCCGACCCTGGAATGTCGAGAAAACGCGTCCGGAATTCGCGGACTTCCGGATCGGCGCCCAGGCACGACCTGGGAATGTCGGAAAACGCGTCCGGATTTCGCGGCCTTTCCGGATGGGCCCCGGCGCGACCGGGAACGTCGGGAAAAATGGGCGCGGAATTCCGCGGCGTTCCCGGATCGGGGCCCGGCCGACCCGGGAACGTCGGGGGAAAATGCGCCGGGAATTCCGCGGCTTCCCGGATCGGGGCCCCGGCGCGACCCGGAACGTCGGGGAAAAATGGCGTGGAATTCCTCGGCGTTCCCGGATGTGGCGCCGGCGCCGACCCGGGAATGTCGGAAAAATGAGGCCGGAATTCCGCGACGTTCCGGATCGGGCCCCGGACGACCCGGGAAGTCGGAAAAAATGCGCCTGGAATCCGCGGCGTTCCCGGATCGGGGCCCGATGCCGCCCGAAGTCGGGAAAAATGCGCCCGGAATTCCGCGGCGTTCCCGGATCGGGCCCCCGGCGCCGACCCGGGAACGTCGGGGAAAAGTGCGCCGGAATTCCGCGCGTTCCGGATCGGGGCCCCGGCCGACTCGGGAAGTCGGGGGAAAATGGGCCGGAATTCCGTGGCGTTCCCGATGGGCCCGGCGCTCCGGAATGGAAAAATGCACCGGAATCCGGCTTCCTGATCGGCCCCGCCCGCCGGAATGTCGGAAAAACATGCTGGGAATTCCGCGGCCTTCCGGATCGGCGCCCCGGCGCCGACCGGGAACGTCGGAAAAATGCCGGTTGAATTCCGCGGTCGTTCCCGGATCCGGGGCGGCGGGTCGATCCCGTGAACGGGGGGAAAAATGCGCCCGGAATTCCGCGTGATCCGGATCGGGGCCCCGGCGCCGACCCGGGAACGTCGGGAAAAAATGCGCCGGAATTCCGCGGCGTTCCCGGATCGGGGCCCGGCGCCGACCGGGAACGTTCGGGAAAAATGCGCCGGGAATTCCGCGGGTCCCGGATCGGGGCCCCGGCGTCGACGCGTGAACGTCGGGGAAAAAATCGGGGCCCCGGCGCCGACCCGGGAACGGCGGGAAAAAATGCGCCCAGGATTCTGCGGCGTTCCCAGATCGGGACCCCGGTGCCGACCCGGGAACGTCAGGGAAAAATGCGCCGGGAATTCCGCGGTGCTCCCAGATCGGGGCCCCGGCGTCGACCCGTGAACGTCGGGAAAAAATGCGCCCAGGATTCTGCGGCGTTCCGATCGGGACCCCGCGCCG
Organism: Phrynocephalus vlangalii; assembly: GCA_037367305.1. Classification (NCBI taxonomy): domain Eukaryota; kingdom Metazoa; phylum Chordata; class Lepidosauria; order Squamata; family Agamidae; genus Phrynocephalus; species Phrynocephalus vlangalii. Next base: position 165,797 of record JAWVWN010003163.1, on the reverse strand, counting down.
ACCCGGGAACGTCGGGGAAAAATGCGCCGGGAATTCCGCTGTGCTCCCGGATCGGGGCCCCGCGTCGACCCGTGAACGTCGGGGAAAAATGGGCGTGGAATTCTGCGGCGTTCCCGGATCGGGGCCCGCGCCGACCCGGGAACGCGGGAAAAAATGCGCCCGGAACTCCGCGGCTTCAGGATCGGGGCCCGGCGCCGACCCGGAACGTCGGGGAAAATGGCCGGAATTCCGCAGTGATCCCGGATCGGGGCCCGGTGCCGACCCTAGGAATGTCAAAAACGGTCCGGAATCCCGCGGGATTCCGGATCGGCGCCCAGGCACCGACCTGGGAATGTCGGAAAAAGCGCCGGAATTCCGCGCAGTTCCGGATCGGCGCCCCGGTCGCCGACCCTGGAATGTCAGAAAACGCGTCGGAATTCCGGGACTTCCCGGATTGGGCATCCCCGGCGCACCACTGGGAATATCAGAAAATGCGCGTCCGGAATTCCGCGCGTTCCCGGATGGGCACCCGCGCGACCCGGGAATATCAAAAAATGCACCTGAAAATCCGCGGCATTCCCGGATGGGCGCCCCGGCACCGAACCGGGAAGGTCAAAAAAATGCGCCCGGAATTCTGCAACGTTCATGGATCGGTGCCCTGGCGTCAAACCGGGAACGTCGAAAAAATGCGCCCGTACCTCCGCGGCGTTCCCGGATCGGGCCCCGGCGCCGACCCGGGAACGGCGGGAAAAGATGCGCCCATAACTCTGTGGCGATTCCAGATCGGGCCCCGGCGCCGACCCGGGAACGTCGGGGGAAAAATGCACGCGGTATTCCGCGGCGATCCGGATCGGGGCTCCGGCACCGACCCGGGAACGGCGGGAAAAAATGCGCCCAGAACTCCGCGGCGTTTCCGTATCGGGGCCCCGGCGCCGACCCGGGAACGTCGGAGGAAAAATGCACGCGGTATTCCGTGGCGATCCCGGATCGGGGCTCCGGCGCCGACCCGGGAACGTCGGGAAAAAATGCGCCCAGAATTCCGCGGCGTTCCCAGATTGGGGCCCCGGCGCCGATGCGTGAACGTCTGGGAAAAATGCGCCCGGAAGTCCGCGGCGTTCCCAGATTGGGGCCCCGGCGCCGATGCGTGAACGTCGAGGAAAAAATGGGCGTGGAATTCTGCGGCGTTCCCGGATCGGGGCGCCGGCGCCGACCCGGGAACGTCGGGGAAAAATGGGCCCGGAACTCCGCGGCGTTCAAGTATCGGGGCCCCGGCGCCGACCCGGGAACGTCGGGGGGAAATGCGCCCGGAATTCCGCAGTGATCCCGGATCGGGGCGCCGGTGCCGACCCTGGAATGTTGGAAAACGCGTCCAGAATTCCGCGGCCTTTCCGGATCGGCGCTCAGGCACCGACCTGGGAATGTCGGAAAACATGTCCGGAATTCCGAGGCGATCCCGGATCGGCGCCCTGGCACCGACCCGGGAACGGCGGGAAAAAATGCGCCCGGAATTCCGCGGCGTTCCCGGATCGGGGCACTGGCACCGACTCGGGAACTTCGTGGAAAAAATGGGCGTGGAATTCCGCGGCGTTCCCGGATTGGGGCCCTGGGGCCGATCCGGGAACGTCGGGAAAAATGGGCCCGGAATTCCGCGGCGTTCCCAGATCGGGACCCCGGCGCCAACCCGGGAACGTCGGGGGAAAATGCGCCGGGAATTCCGCGGTGCTCCCGGATCGGGGCCCCGGCGTCGACGCGTGAACGTCGGGGAAAAAATGGGCGTGGAATTCTGCGGCGTTCCCGGATCGGGGCGCCGGCGCCGACCCGGGAACGTCGGGGAAAAATGGGCCCGTAATTCCGCGGCCTTCCCGGATCGGGGCCCCAGCGCTGACCCGGGAACGGCGGGAAAAAATGCGCCCGGAACTCCGCGGCGTTCAGGGATCGGGGCCCCGGCGCAGACCCGGGAACGTCAGGGGAAAAATGCGCCCGGAACTCCGCAGTGATCCCGGATCGGGGCCCCGGTGCCGACCCTGGAATGTCAGAAAACGCGTCCGGAATTCCGCGGACTTCCCGGATCGGCGCTCAGGCACCGACCTGGGAATGTCGGAAAACGCGTCTGGAATTCCGGCGCCGTCCCGGGAATGTCAGAAAACGCGTCCGGAATTCCGCGACGTTCCAGGATGGGCACCCCGGCGCCGACCCGGGAATATCGAAAAAATTCACCCGAAAATCTGCGGCATTCCCAGATGGGCGCCCCGGCACCGACCCGGGAATGTCAAAAAAATGCGCCCGGAGTTCCGCGACGTTCATGGATCGGTGCCCCGGCGCCGCCCCGGGAACGTCGAAAAAAATCCGCCCGGAACTCCGCGGCGTTCCCGGATCGGGGCCCCGGCGCCGACCCGGGAACGGCGGGAAAAAATGCGCCCAGGATTCTGCGGCGTTCCCAGATCGGGACCCCGGTGCCGACCCGGGAACGTCAGGGAAAAATGCGCCGGGAATTCCGCGGTGCTCCCAGATCGGGGCCCCGGCGTCGACCCGTGAACGTCGGGAAAAAATGCGCCCAGGATTCTGCGGCGTTCCCAGATCGGGACCCCAGTGCCGACCCGGGAACGTCGGGGAAAAATGCGCCGGGAATTCCGCAGTGCTCCCGGATTGGGGCCCCGGCGTCGACCCGTGAACGTCGGGGGAAAAATGGGCGTGGAATTCTGCGGCGTTCCCGGATCGGGGCCCCAGCGCCGACCCGGGAACGGCGGGAAAAAATGCGCCCGGAACTCCGCGGCGTTCAGGGATCGGGGCCCGGGCACCGACCCGGGAACGTCGGGGGAAGAATGCGCCCGGAATTCCGCAGTGATCCCGGATCGGGGCCCCGGTGCCGACCCTGGAATGTCAGAAAACGCGTCCGGAATTCCGCGGACTTCCCGGATCGGCGCCCAGGCACCGACCTGGGAATGTCGGAAAACGCGTCCGGAATTCCGCGGCCTTTCCGGATCGGCGCCCCGGCGCCGACCCGGGAATGTCAGAAAACGCGTCTGGAATTCCGTGACTTCCCGGTGGGGCACCCCGGCGCCGACCCGGGAATATCGAAAAAATGCGCCCGAAAATCCGCGGCATTCCCGGATGGGCGCCCCGGCGCCGACCCGGGAATGTCGAAAAAATGCGCCCGGAATTCCGCGACGTTCATGGATCGGTGCCCCGGCGCCGACCCGGGAACGTCGAAAAAATGCGCCCGGAACTCCGCGGCGTTCCCGGATCGGGCCCCCGGCGCCGACCCGGGAACGGCGGGAAAAAATGCGCCCAGAACTCCGCGGCGTTTCCGGATCGGGGCCCCGGCGCCGACCCGGGAATGTCGGGGAAAAATGCACCCGGAATTCCGCAGCGATCCCGGATCGGTGCTCCGGCGCCGACCCGGGAACGACGGGAAAAAATGCGCCCGGAATTCCGCGGCGTTCCCAGATCAGGACCCCGGCGCCGACCCGGGAACGTCCGGGAAAAATGCGCCGGGAATTCCGCGGTGCTCCCGGATCGGGGGCCCGGTGTCGACCCGTGAACGTCGGGGGAAAAATGCGCCCGGAACTCCGCGGCGTTCCCGGAACGGGGCCCCGGCGCCGACCCGGGAACGGCGGGAAAAAATACGCCCAGAACTCCGCGGCGATTCCGGATCGGGGCTCCGGCGCCGACCCGGGAACGTCGGGGGGAAAATGCACGCGGTATTCCGCGGCGATCCCGGATCGGGGCCCCGGCGCCAACCCGGGAACGTCGGGAAAAAATGCTTCCGGAATTCCCCGGCCTTCCCGGATGTGCACCCAGGCACCGACCCTGGAATGTCAGAAAACGCGTCCGGAATTCCGCGAACTTCTCGGATCGGCGCCCAGGCACCGACCCGGAAATGTCGGAAAACGCGTCCGGAATTCCGCAGCCTTTCCGGATCGGCGCCCCGGTACTGACCCGGGAATGTCAGAATACGAGTCCGGAATTCCGCGACGTTCCCGGATGGGCACCCCGGCGCCGACCCGGGAATATCGAAAAAATGCGCCCGAAAATCCGCGGCATTCCCAGATCGGCGCCCCGGCACCGACCCGGGAATGTCAAAAAAATGCGCCCGGAATTCCGCGACGTTCATGGATCGGTGCCCCGGCGCCGACCTGGGAACGTCGAAAAATGCGCCCGGAACTCCGCGGCGTTCCCAGATCGGGGCCCCGGCGCCGACCCGGATACGGCGGGAAAAAATGCGCCCAGAACTCCGCGGCGTTTCCGGATCGGGGCCCCGGCGCCGACCAGGGAACGTCGGGGGAAAAATGCACGCGGTATTCCGTGGCGATCCTGGATCGGGGCTCCGGCGCTGACCCGGGAACGTCGGGAAACAATGGGCCCGGAATTCCGTGGCGTTCCCTGATCGGGGCCCCGGCGCCGACCCGGGAATGTCGGGAAAAAATGCTTCCGGAATTCCCCGGCCTTCCCGGATGTGCACCCCGGCACCAACCCTGGAATGTCAGAAAACGCGTCCGGAATTCCGCGAACTTCTCGGATCGGCGCCCAGGCACCGACCCGGAAATATCGGAAAACGCGTCCGGAATTCCGTGGCCTTTCCGGATCGGCGCCCCGGTACTGACCCGGAAATGTCAGAAAACGCATCCGGGATTCCGCGGCCTTCCCGGATCGGCTCCCCGGCGCCGACCCGGGAATCTCAGAAAACACGTCCGGAATTCCGCAGCGCTGACCCGGGAACGGCGGGAAAAAATGCGCCCGGAACTCCGCGGCGTTCAGGGATCGGGGCCCCGGCGCAGACCCGGGAACGTCAGGGGAAAAATGCGCCCGGAACTCCGCAGTGATCCCGGATCGGGGCCCCGGTGCCGACCCTGGAATGTCAGAAAATGCGTCCGGAATTCCGCGGACTTCCCGGATCGGCGCTCAGGCACCGACCTGGGAATGTCGGAAAACGCGTCTGGAATTCCGGCGCTGTCCCGGGAATGTCAGAAAACGCGTCCGGAATTCCGCGACGTTCCAGGATGGGCACCCCGGCGCCGACCCGGGAATATCGAAAAAATGCACCCGAAAATCTGCGGCATTCCCAGATGGGCGCCCCGGCACCGACCCGGGAATGTCAAAAAAATGCGCCCGGAATTCCGCGACGTTCATGGATCGGTGCCCCGGCGCCGCCCCGGGAACGTCGAAAAAAATGCGCCCGGAACTCCGCGGCGTTCCCGGATCGGGGCCCCGGCGCCGACCCGGGAACGGCGGGAAAAAATGCGCCCAGGATTCTGCGGCGTTCCCAGATCGGGACCCCGGTGCCGACCCGGGAACGTCAGGGAAAAATGCGCCGGGAATTCCGCGGTGCTCCCAGATCGGGGCCCCGGCGTCGACCCGTGAACGTCGGGGAAAAAATAGGCATGGAATTCTGCGGCGTTCCCGGATCGGGGCCCCAGCGCCGTCCCGGGAATGGCGGGAAAAAATGCGCCCGGAACTCCGCGGCGTTCAGGGATCGGGGCCCGGGCACCGACCCGGGAACGTCGGGGGAAGAATGCGCCCGGAATTCCGCAGTGATCCCGGATCGGGGCCCCGGTGCCGACCCTGGAATGTCAGAAAACGCGTCCGGAATTCCGCGAACTTCTCGGATCGGCGCCCAGGCACCGACCCGGAAATATCGGAAAACGCGTCCGGAATTCCGTGGCCTTTCCGGATCGGCGCCCCGGTACTGACCCGGAAATGTCAGAAAACGCATCCGGGATTCCGCGGCCTTCCCGGATCGGCTCCCCGGCGCCGACCCGGGAATCTCAGAAAACACGTCCGGAATTCCGCAGCAGTCCCGGATGTGCACCCCGGCGCCGACCCTGGAATGTCAGAAAACGCGTCTGGAATTCCGCGGACGTCCCAGATCGGCGCCCCGGCACCGACCCGGGAATGTCGGAAAACGCGTCTGGGATTCCCCCGCTGACCCGGGGGGAAATGCGCCCGGAATTCCGCGTTGATCCCGGATCGGGGCCCTGGCGCCGATACGGGAACGTCGGGAAAAAATGCGCTCGGAATTCTGCAGCGTTCCCGGATCGGGGCCCCGGCGCCGACCCGGGAACGTCGGGAAAAAATACGCCCGGAATTCCGTGGCGTTCCCGGATCGGGGCACTGGCACCGACTCGGGAACTTCGTGGAAAAAATGGGCGTGGAATTCCGCAGCGTTCCTGGATCGGGACCCCGGTGCCGACCCGGGAACGTCGTGGAAAAATGCGCCCGGAAATCCGCGGTGCTCCCGGATCGGGGTCCTGACGTCGACCCGTGAACGTCGGGGGAAAAATGGGTGTGGAATTCTGCGCCGTTCCCGGATCGGGGCCCCAGCGCCGACCCGGGAACGTCGGGAAAAAATGCGCCCGGAACTCCGCGGCATTCCCGGATCGGGGCCCTGGGGCCGACCCGGGAACGTCGGGAAAAATGCGCCGGGAATTCCACGGCGTTCCCAGATCGGGACCCCGGCGCCGACCCGGGAACGTCGGGGAAAAATGGGTGTGGAATTCTACGGCGTTCCCGGATCGGGGCCCCAGCGCCGACCCGGGAACGGCGGGAAAAAATGCGCACGGAACTCCGCGGCGTTCAGGGATCGGGGCCCCGGCGCCGACCCGCGAACGTCGGGGAGAAAATGCGCCCGGAATTCCGCAGTGATCCCGGATCGGGGCCCCGGTGCCGACCCTGGAATGTCAGAAAACGCGTCCGGAATTCTGCGGACTTCCCGGATCGGCGCCCAGGCACCGACCTGGGAATGTCGGAAAACGCGTCCGGAATTGCGCGGCCTTTCCGGATGGGCACCCCGGCGCCGACCCGGGAACGTCGGGAAAAAATGGGCGAGGAATTCCATGGCGTTCCCGGATCGGGGCCCCGGCGCCGACCCGGGAACGTCGGGGGAAAAATGGGCCCGGAATTCCGCGGCGTTCCCGGATCGGGGCCCCGTCGCCGACCCGGGAACGTCGGGAAAAAATGCGTCCGGAATTCCCCGGCCTTCCCGGATGTGCAGCCCGGCGCCGACCCGGGAATGTCAGAAAACGAGTCCGGAATTCTGCGACATTCCTGGATGGGCGCCCCGGTACTGACCCGGGAATGTCGAAAAAATGCGCCTGGAACTCCGCGGCGTTCCCGGATCGGGGCCCCGATGCCGGCCCCCGAACGTCGGGAAAAAGTGCGCCCGGAATTCCGCGGCGTTCCCGGATCGGGGCCCCGGCGCCGACCCGGGAACGTCGGGGAAACAATGGGCCCGGAATTCCGCGGCGTTCCTGGATCGGGGCCCCGACACCGACTCGGGAACGTCGGGGGAATAATGGGCCCGGAATTCCATGGTGTTCCCAGATCGGCGCCCCGGCGCTGACCGGGAATATCGGAAAAAATGCACCCGGAATTCCGTGGCCTTCCTGGATCGGCGCCCCGGCACCGACCCGGGAATGTCGGAAAACACATATGGGATTCCGCGGCCTTCTCGGATCGGCTCCCCGGCGCCGACCCGGGAATGTCAGAAAACACGTCCGGAATTCCGCAGCATTCCCGGATGTTCACCCCGGCGCCGACCCGGGAATGTCGGAAAACGCGTCTGGGATTCCCCCGCTGACACGGGGGGAAAATGCGCCCGGAATCCCGCGTTGAATCCGGATCCGGGCCCCGGCGCCGATCCGGGAACGTCGGGAAAAAATGCACCCGGAACTCCGCGGCGTTCAGGGATCGGGGCCCCGGCGCCAACCCGGGAACGTCGGGGAAAAATGCGCCGGGAATTCCGCGGTGCTCCCGGATCGGGGCCCCGGCGTCGACCCGTGAACGTCGGGGAAAAAATGGGCGTGGAGTTCTGCGGCGTTCCCGGATCGGGGCACCAGCGCCGACCCGGGAACGGTGGGAAAAAATGCGCCCGGAACTCCGCGGCGTTCAGGGATCGGGGCCCCGGCGCCGACCCGGGAACGTCGGGGAGAAAATGCGCCCGGAATTCCGCAGTGATCCCGGATCGGGGCCCCGGTGCCGACCCTGGAATGTCAGAAAACGCGTCCGGAATTCCGCGGATTTCCCGGATCGGCGCCCAGGCACCGACCTGGGAATGTCGGAAAACGCGTCCGGAATTGCGCGGCCTTTCTGGATGGGCACCCCGGCGCCGACCCGGGAACGTCGGGAAAAAATGGGCGAGGAATTCCATGGCGTTCCCGGATCGGGGCCCCGGCGCCGACCCGGGAACGTCGGGGGAAAAATGGGCCCGGAATTTCGCGGCGTTCCCGGATCGGGGCCCCGTCGCCGACCCGGGAACGTCGGGAAAAAATGCGTCCGGAATTCCCCGGCCTTCCCGGATGTGCACCCCGGCGCCGACCCTGGAATGTCAGAAAACGCGTCTGGAATTCCGCGGACGTCCCAGATCGGCGCCCCGGCACCGACCCGGGAATGTCGAAAAAATGCGCCTGGAACTCCGCGGCGTTCCCGGATCGGGGCCCCGATGCCGGCCCCCGAACGTCGGGAAAAAGTGCGCCCGGAATTCCGCGGCGTTCCCGGATCGGGGCCCCGGCGCCGACCCGGGAACGTCGGGGAAACAATGGGCCCGGAATTCCGCGGCGTTCCTGGATCGGGGCCCCGACACCGACTCGGGAACGTCGGGGGAATAATGGCCCCGGAATTCCATGGTGTTCCCAGATCGGCGCCCCGGCGCTGACCGGGAATATCGGAAAAAATGCACCCGGAATTCCGTGGCCTTCCTGGATCGGCGCCCCGGCACCGACCCGGGAATGTCGGAAAACACATATGGGATTCCGCGGCCTTCTCGGATCGGCTCCCCGGCGCCGACCCGGGAATGTCAGAAAACACGTCCGGAATTCCGCAGCATTCCCGGATGTTCACCCCGGCGCCGACCCGGGAATGTCGGAAAACGCGTCTGGGATTCCCCCGCTGACACGGGGGGAAAATGCGCCCGGAATCCCGCGTTGAATCCGGATCGGGGCCCCGGCGCCGATCCGGGAACGTCGGGAAAAAATGCGCCCGGAATTCTGCGGCGTTCCCGGATCGGGGGCCCGGCGCCAACCCGGGAACGTCGGGGAAAAATGCGCCGGGAATTCCGCGGTGCTCCCGGATCGGGGCCCCGGCGTTGACCCGTGAACGTCGGGGAAAAAATGGGCGTGGAATTCTGCGGCGTTCCCGGATCGGGGCACCAGCGCCGACCCGGGAACGGTGGGAAAAAATGCGCCCGGAACTCCGCGGCGTTCAGGGATCGGGGCCCCGGCGCCGACCCGGGAACGTCGGGGGGAAAATGCACCCGGAATTCCGCAGTGATTCCGGATCGGGGCCCCGGTGCCGAACCTGGAATGTCAGAAAACGCGTCCGGAATTCCGCGGACTTCCCGGATCGGCGCCCAGGCACCGACCTGGGAATGTCGGAAAACGCGTCCGGAATTCCGCGATGTTCCCGGATGGGCACCCCGGCGCCGACCCGGGAATATCGAAAAAATGCGCCCGAATATCCGCGGCGTTCCCGGATTGGGGCCCCGGCGCCGACCCGGGAACGTCGGGGGAAAAATGCACGCGGAATTCTGCGGCGATCCCGGATCGGGGCTCCGGCGCCGACCCGGGAACGTCGGGAAACAATGGGCCCGGAATTCCGCGGCGTTCCCTGATCGGGGCCCCGGCGCCGACCCGGGAATGTCGGGAAAAAATGGGCAAGGAATTCCGTGGCGTTCCCGGATCGGGGCCCCGGCGCCGACCCGGGAACGTCGGAAAAAAATGCGTCCGGAATTCCCCGGCCTTCCCGGATGTGCACCCCGGCACCAACCCTGGAATGTCAGAAAACGCGTCCGGAATTCCGCGAACTTCTCGGATCGGCGCCCAGGCACCGACCCGGAAATATCGGAAAACGCGTCCGGAATTCCGTGGCCTTTCCGGATCGGCGCCCCGGTACTGACCCGGAAATGTCAGAAAACGCATCCGGGATTCCGCGGCCTTCCCGGATCGGCTCCCCGGCGCCGACCCGGGAATCTCAGAAAACACGTCCGGAATTCCGCAGCAGTCCCGGATGTTCACCCCGGCGCCGACCCTGGAATGTCAGAAAACGCGTCTGGAATTCCGCGGACTTCCCGGGTCGGCGCCCCGGGACTGACCCGGGAATGTCGGAAAACGCGTCTGGGATTCCCCCGCTGACAAGGGGGGAAATGCGCCCGGAATTCCGCGTTGATCCCGGATCGGGGCCCTGTCGCCGATCCGGGAACGTCGGGAAAAAATGAGCTCGGAATTCTGCAGCGTTCCCGGATCGGGGCCCCGGCGCCGACCTGGGAACGTCGGGAAAAAATACGCCCAGAATTCCGTGGCGTTCCCGGATCGGGGCACTGGCACCGACTCGGGAACTTCGTGGAAAAAATGGGCGTGGAATTCCGCGGCGTTCCCGGATCGGGACCCCGGCGCCGACCCGGGAACGTCGTGGAAAAATGCGCCCGGAAATCCGCGGTGCTCCCGGATCGGGGTCCTGGCGTCGACCCGTGAACGTCGGGGGGAAAAATGGGTGTGGAATTCTGCGGCGTTCCCGGATCGGGGCCCCAGCGCCGACCCGGGAACGTCGGGAAAAAATGCGCCCGGAACTCCGCGGCGTTCCCGGATCGGGGCCCTGGCGCCGACCCGGGAACGTCGGGAAAAATGCGCCAGGAATTCCGCGGCATTCCCAGATCGGGACCCCGGCGCCGACCCGGGAACGTCGGGGAAAAATGCGCCCGGAATTCCGCGGTGCTCCCGGATCGGGGCCCCGGCGCCGACCCGTGAACGTCGGGGAAAAAATGGGTGTGGAATTCTACGGCATTCCCGGATCGGGGCCCCAGCGCCGACCCGGGAACGGCGGGAAAAAATGCGCCCGGAACTCCGCGGCGTTCAGGGATCGGGGCCCCGGCGCCGACCCGGGAACGTCGGGGGAAAAATGCGCCCGGAATTCCGCAGTGATCCCGGATCGGGGCCCCGGTGCCGACCCTGGAATGTCAGAAAACGCGTCCGGAATTCCGCGGACTTCCCGGATCGGCGCCCAGGCACCGACCTGGGAATGTCGGAAAACGCGTCCGGAATTGCGCGGCCTTTCCGGATGGGCACCCCGGCGCCGACCCGGGAACGTCGGGAAAAAATGGGCGAGGAATTCCATGGCGTACCTGGATCGGGGCCCCGGCGCCGATCCGGGAACGTCGGGGGAAAAATGGGCCCGGAATTCTGCGGCGTTCCCGGATCGGGGCCCCGTCGCCGACCCGGGAACGTCGGGAAAAAATGCGTCCGGAATTCCCCGGCCTTCCCCGATGTGCACCCCGGCGCCGACCCGGGAATGTCAGAAAACGCGTCCGGAATTCTGCGACATTCCTGGATGGGCGCCCCGGTACTGACCCGGGAATGTCGAAAAAATGCGCCTGGAACTCCGCGGCGTTCCCGGATCGGGGCCCCGATGCCGACCCGCGAACGTCGGGAAAAAGTGCGCCCGGAATTCCGCGGCGTTCCCGGATCGGGGCCCCGGCGCCGACCCGGGAACGTCGGGGAAACAATGGGCCCGGAATTCCGCGGCGTTCCCGGATCGGGGCCCCGACACCGACTCGGGAACGTCGGGGGAAAAATGGGCCCGGAATTCCATGGTGTTCCCAGATCGGCGCCCCGGCGCTGACCGGGAATATCGGGAAAAATGCACCCGGAATTCCGTGGCCTTCCTGGATCGGCGCCTCGGCACCGACCCGGGAATGTCGGAAAACACATCTGGGATTCCGCGGCCTTCCCGGATCGGCTCCCCGGCGCCGACCCGGGAATGTCAGAAAACACGTCCGGAATTCCGCAGCATTCCCGGATGTTCACCCCGCGCCGACCCCCGAATGTCGGAAAATGCGTCTGGGATTCCCCCGCTGACACGGGGGGGAAAGGCGCCCGGAATCCCGCGTTGAATCCGGATCGGGGCCCCGGCGCCGATCCGGGAACGTCGGGAAAAAATGCGCCCGGAATTCTGCGGCGTTCCCGGATCGGGGGCCCGGCGCCAACCCGGGAACGTCGGGGAAAAATGCGCCGGGAATTCCGCGGTGCTCCCGGATCGGGGCCCCGGCATTGACCCGTGAACGTCGGGGAAAAAATGGGCGTGGAATTCTGCGGCGTTCCCGGATCGGGGCACCAGCGCCGACCCGGGAACGGTGGGAAAAAATGCACCCGGAACTCCGCGGCGTTCAGGGATCGGGGCCCCGGCGCCGACCCGGGAACGTCGGGGGGAAAATGCACCCGGAATTCCGCAGTGATCCCGGATCGGGGCCCCGGTGCCGACCCTGGAATGTCAGAAAACGTGTCCGGAATTCCGCGGACTTCCCGGATCGGCGCCCAGGCACCGACCTGGGAATGTCGGAAAACGCGTCCGGAATTCCGCGAAGTTCCCGGATGGGCACCCTGGCGCCGACCCGGGAATATCGAAAAAATGCGCCCGAATATCCGCGGCATTCCCGGATGGGCGCCCCGTCACCGACCCGGGAATGTCGAAAAAATGCGCCCGGAATTCCGCGACGTTCATGGATCGGTGCCCCGGCGCCGACCCGGGAACGTCGAAAAAATGCGCCCGAAACTCCGCGGCGTTCCCGGATCGGGGCCCCGGCGCCGACCCGGGAACGTCGGGGGAAAAATGCACGCGGAATTCTGCGGCGATCATGGATCGGTGCCCCGGCGCCGACCCGGGAATGTCGAAAAAATGCACCCGGAATTCCACGGCATTCCCGGATGGACGCCCCGGTGCCAACCCGGGAATATCGGAAAATGCATCCAAAATTCCGCGACGATCCCGGATGGGCGCCCCGACGCCCACCAGAGAATGTCGAAAAAATGCCCCCGGAATTCTGCGGCGTTCACGGATCGGCGCCCCGGCGCCGACACGGGAATGTCGTCAACACGCGCCCAGAATTCCGCGGCGTTCCCGGATGGGCGCCCCTGCGCCGACCCGGGAATGTCGAAAAAAAGCACCCGGAATTCCGCGGCATTCCCGGATTGGCACCCCGGCGCCAACTCGGGAATGTAGAAAAAATGCGCCCGGAATTCCACGGCACTCCCGGATGGGCGCCCCGGCGCCGACCCGGGAATGTCGGAAAATGCGCCCGGAATTCCACAGCGTTCCCGTATCAGTGCCCCGGCGCTGACACGGGAATGTCGAAAAAATGCACCCGGAATTCTGCGGCGTTCCCAGATTGGGACCTCGGCGCCGACCCGGGAACGTCGGGGAAAAATGCGCCGGGAATTCCGCGGTGCTCCCGGATCGGGGCCCCGGCGTCGACCCGGGAACGTCGGGGGAAAAATGGGCGTGGAGTTCTGCGGCGTTCCCGGATCGGGGCGCCGGCGCCGACCCGGGAACGTCGGGGAAAAATGGGCCCGGAACTCCGCGGCGTTCAGGGATCGGGGCCCCGGCGCCGACCCGGGAACGTCGGGGGGAAAATGCGCCCGGAATTCCGCAGTGATCCCGGATCGGGGCCCCGGTGCCGACCCTGGAATGTCAGAAAACGCGTCCGGAATTCCGCGGACTTCCCGGATCGGCGCTCAGGCACCGACCTGGGAATGTCGGAAAACGCGTCCGGAATTCCGCGGCCTTTCCGGATCGGCGCCCCGGCGCCGACCCGGGAAGGTCAGAAAACGCGTCCGGAATTCCGCGACGTTCCCGGATGGGCACCCCGTCACCGACCCGGGAATGTCGAAAAAATGCGCCCGGAATTCCGCGGCGTTCCCGGATCGGGGCCCCGGCGCCGACCCGGGAACGTTGGGGGAAAAATGCACGCGGAATTCTGCGGCGATCCCGGATCGGGGCCCCGGCGCCGACCCGGGAACGTTGGGGAAACAATGGGCCCGGAATTCCGCGGCGTTCCCGGATCGGGGCCCCGGCACCGACTCGGGAACGTCGGGGAAAAAATGGGCCCGGAATTCCGCGGCGTTCCCAGATCGGCGCCCCCGCGCTGACCGGGAATATCGGAAAAAATGCACCCGGAATTCCGTGGCCTTCCCGGATCGGCGCCCCGGCACCGACCCGGGAACGTTGGGGAAAAATGCGCCGGGAATTCCGCTGCAGTCCCGGATCTGCCCCCTGGTGCCTACCCGGGAATGTCGAAAAAATGCGCCCGGAATTCCAGGGCATTCCCGGATGGACGCCCCGGTGCCAACCCGGAAATGTCGAAAAAATGCGCCCGGAATTCCGCGGCATTTCCGGATGGGTGCCGCGGCACCGACCCGGGAATGTCGGAAAATGTGCCCAGAATTCCGCTGCGTTTCCGGATGGGTGCCGCGGCGCCGACCCGGGAATGTCGAAAAATGTGCATGGAATTCCGCGGCGTTCCCGGATTGCCGCCCCGGAGCCGACTGGGAAAGACGAAAAATGCACCCGGAAGTCCGCGGCATTCCCGGATGGGCGCCCCGGTGCCGACCCGGGATTGTCGAAAAAATGTGCCCGCAATTCCGCGGCGTTCCCGGATCGGCACCTCGGCGCCGACCCGGGAATGTCAAAAAAATGCACCCGGAATTCCACGGCATTCCCGGATGGACGCCCCGGTGCCAACCCGGGAATATCGGAAAATGCATCCAAAATTCCGCGACGATCCCGGATGGGCGCCCCGACGCCCACCAGAGAATGTCGAAAAAATGCCCCCGGAATTCTGCGGCGTTCACGGATCGGCGCCCCGGCGCCGACACGGGAATGTCGTCAACACGCGCCCAGAATTCCGCGGCGTTCCCGGATGGGCGCCCCTGCGCCGACCCGGGAATGTCGAAAAAAAGCACCCGGAATTCCGCGGCATTCCCGGATTGGCACCCCGGCGCCAACCCGGGAATGTAGAAAAAATGCGCCCGGAATTCCACGGCACTCCCGGATGGGCGCCCCGGCGCCGACCCGGGAATGTCGGAAAATGCGCCCGGAATTCCACAGCGTTCCCGTATCAGTGCCCCGGCGCTGACACGGGAATGTCGAAAACATGCACCCGGAATTCCGCATCGTTCCTAGATCGGCGCCCCGGTGCCGACATGGGAACGTCGAAAAAATGCACCCGGAATTCTGCGGCGTTCCCAGATTGGGACCTCGGCGCCGACCCGGGAACGTCGGGGAAAAATGCGCCGGGAATTCCGCGGTGCTCCCGGATCGGGGCCCCGGCGTCGACCCGGGAACGTCGGGAGAAAAATGGGCATGGAGTTCTGCGGCGTTCCCGGATCGGGGCGCCGGCGCCGACCCGGGAACATCGGGGAAAAATGGGCCCGGAACTCCGCGGCGTTCAGGGATCGGGGCACCGGCGCCGACCCGGGAACGTCGGGGGGAAAATGCGCACGGAATTCCGCAGTGATCCCGGATCGGGGCCCCGGTGCCGACCCTGGAATGTCAGAAAACGCGTCCGGAATTCCGCGGACTTCCCGGATCGGCGCTCAGGCACCGACCTGGGAATGTCGGAAATCGCGTCCGGAATTCCGCGGCCTTTCCGGATCGGCGCCCCGGCGCCGACCCGGGAAGGTCAGAAAACGCGTCCGGAATTCCGCGACGTTCCCGGATGGGCACCCCGTCACCGACCCGGGAATATCGAAAAAATGCGCCCGGAACTCCGCAGCGTTCCCGGATAGGGGCCCCGGCGCTGACCCGGGAACGGCGGGAAAAAATGTGCCTAGAACTCCGCGGCGTTTCCGGATCGGGGCCCCGGCGCCGACCCGGGAACGTCGGGGGAAAAATGCACGCGGTATTCCGTGGCGATCCCGGATCGGGGCTCCGGCACTGACCCGGGAACGTCGGGAAAAAATGCGCCCGGAATTCCACGGCGTTCCCGGATCGGGGCCCCGGCGCCGACCCGGGAATGTCGGGAAAAAATGGGCGAGGAATTCCGTGGCGTTCCCGGATGGGGGCCCCGGCGCCGACCCCGGAACGTCGGAAAAAAATGCTTCCGGAATTCCCCGGCCTTCCCGGATGTGCACCCCGGCACCGACCCTGGAATGTCAGAAAACGCGTCCGGAATTCCGCGAACTTCTCGGATCGGCGCACAGGAACCGACCCGGAAATGTCGGAAAACGCGTCCGGAATTCCGCGGCCTTTCCGGATCGGCGCCCCGGTACTGACCCGGGAATGTCAGAAAACGAGTCCGGAACTCCGTGACGTTCCCGGATGGGCACCCCGGCGCCGACCCGGGAATATCGAAAAAATGCACCCGAAAATCCGCGGCATTCCCAGATCGGCGCCCCGGCACCGACCCGGGAATGTCAAAAAAATGCGCCCGGAATTCCGCGACGTTCATGGATCGGGGCCCCGGCGCCGACCTGGGAACGTCGGGAAAAAATGCGGCCGGAATTCCGCGGCGTTCCCGGATCGGGGCCCCGGCGCCGACCCGGGAACGTCGGGGAAAAAATACACCCCGAATTCCGCGGCGTTCCCGGATCGGTGCCCCAGCACCGACCCAGGAATGTCGAAAAAAAGCACCCGGAATTCCGTGGCGTGTCCGGATTGGGGCCCCGGCGCCGACCCGAGAATGTCAAAAAAATGTGCCCCTGAATTCCGCGGTGCTCCCGGATGGGCGCCCCTGTGCTGAACCGAGAATGTCGAGAAAATCCGCCCGGAATTCCGTGGCGTTCCCGGATCGAAAATGCACCCGGAATTCCGCAACTTTCCCGGATAGGAGCCCCAGTGCCCAACAGGGAATGTCGAAAAAAAGTGCCCGGAATTACACGGCGTTCTGGAATGCCGCGGAATGCCTGATCCATTTTTTGACACGCCCGGGTCGATGCCGAGGCGCCGATCCAGGAATGGTGCGGAATTCTGGACACAAATTTCTACACGCCCGGATCGATGCCGAGGCGCCGATCCGGGAATGGCGCGGAATTCCAGACACATTTTCTGACACGCCCGGGTCGATGCCGAGGGGCCGATCCGGGAATGCCACAGAATTCCCGACCCATTTTCCGACACACTTGGGTCGATGCTGAGGTGCCTAACCCTAACCGTAACCCCAACCCTAACACTAACACTAATCCTAACAATATGCCTAACCCTAACCCTAGCCCTGACCCTAACCCTTACTCTAATCCTATCCCCAGTCCTAGATCTCGCCATAGGCCTTAGCCTAGAATTAGCAATAACCCTAACCCTAACCCTAACACTAACACTAACCCTGACCCTGACCCTGACCCTGACCCTGATCCTGACCCTGTCCCTGACTCTGACACTGACCCTGACCGTAACCCTAACCCTAACCCTAAGCCTAACCCTAACCCTAACACTAACACTAACACTAACTCTGACCCTGACCCTGACCCTGACCCTGACCCTGACCCTAAGCCTGACCCTGACCCTTACCCTGACCCTGACCCTAACCGTAACCCTAACCCCGACACTAGTCCCAAACCTAACCCCAGCCCTAACCTTGTCCTAATCCTAACCCTAACCCTAACCCTAACCCTAACCCTAACCCTACACTAACCATAACCCTAACCCTAACGCTAACCCTAACCCTAAACCTAAACCTAAACCTATCCCTAACCCGGCCCCTTACCCTAACCCTAACCCTAACCCTAACCCTAAGCCTAACCATTACCCTAACCCTAACCCTAACCCTAACCCTAACCCTAACCCTAACCCTAACCCTAACCCTAACCCTAACCCTACAACTGACCGTAACCCTAACCCTCACCCTGACCCTGACCCTGACCCTGACACTGACACTGTCCCTAACCCTGACCCTGACCCTGACCCTAAACCTAACCCAAACCCTAACCCTGACCCAAGCCCCAAGCCCAACCCTAACCCTAACCCTAACCCTAACCCTAACCCTAACCCTAACCCTAACCCTAACCCTAACCCAAACCCTAACCCTAACCCTAACCCTAACCCAAACCCTAACCCTAACCCTAACCCTAACCGAAACCCTAACCCTAACCCTAACCCTAACCCTAACCCTAACCCTAACCCTAACCCTAACCGGAACCCTAATCCTAACCCTAACCCTAACCCTGACCGTGACCCTGACCCTAACCCTAACCCTGACCCTCTCCCTGACCCTGACCGTGACCCTAACCCTAACCCTAACTCTAACCCTAACCCTAACCCTAACCCTAACCCTAACGGTAAACTGAACCCGAACCCTTACGTGAACCCAAACCCTAACTCCAACCCTAACCCAAACCCTAACCATAACCGTAACGCTAGATCTAACCCGAACCATAACCCTAACATTAACCCTATACCTTACATTAACTGTAACCATAACTGTAATGCGCCCGGAATTCCGTGGCGTTCCCAGATCGGGACCCCGGCGCCGACCCGGGAACGTCCGGGAAAAATGCGCCGGGAATTCCGCGGTGCTCCCGGATCGGGGCCCCGGCGTCGACCCGTGAACGTCGGGGAAAAAATGCGCCCGGAACTCCGCGGCGTTCCCGGAACGGGGCCCGGGCGCCGACCAGGGAACGGCGGGAAAAAATGCACCCAGAACTCCGCGGCGATTCCGGATCGGGGCCCCGGCGCCGACCCGGGAACGTCGGGGGGAAAATGCATGCGGTATTCCGCGGCGATCCCGGATTGGGGATCCGGCGCCGACGCGGGAACGGCGGGAAAAAATCCGCCCAGAACTCCGCGGCGTTTCCGGATCGGGACCCCGGCGCCGACCCGGGAACGTCGGGGGAAAAATGCACGCGGTATTCCGCGGCGATCCCGGATTGGGGCTCCGGCACCGACGCGGGAACTTCGGGGAAAAATGCGCCCAGAACTCCGCGGCGTTTCCGGATCGGGACCCCGGCGCCGACCCGGGAACGTAGGGGGAAAAATGCGCCCGGAATTCCGCGGCGTTCCCAGATTGGGACCCTGGCGCCGACGCGGGAACGTCGGGGAAAAATGCGCCGGGAATTCCGCGGTGCTCCCGGATCGGGGCCCCAGCGTCGACCCGGGAACGTCGGGGGAAAAATGGGCGTGGAGTTCTGCGGCGTTCCCGGATCGGGGCGCCGGCGCCGACCCGGGAACGTCGGGGAAAAATGGGCCCGGAACTCCGCGGCGTTCAGGGATCGGGGCCCCGGCGCCGACCCGGGAACGTCGGGGGGAAAATGCGCACGGAATTCCGCAGTGATCCCGGATCGGGGCCCCGGTGCCGACCCTGGAATGTCAGAAAACGCGTCCGGAATTCCGCGGACTTTCCGGATCGGCGCTCAGGCACCGACCTGGGAATGTCGGAAAACGCGTCCGGAATTCCACGGCCTTTCCGGATCGGCGCCCCGGCGCCGACCCGGGAAGGTCAGAAAACGCGTCCGGAATTCCGCGACGTTCCCGGATGGGCACCCCGTCACCGACCCGGGAATATCGAAAAAATGCGCCCGGAACTCCGCAGCGTTCCCGGATAGGGGCCCCGGCGCCGACCCAGGAACGGCGGGAAAAAATGCGCCCAGAACTCCGCGGCGTTTCCGGATCGGGGCCCCGGCGGGAACGTCGGGGGAAAAATGCACGCGGTATTCCGTGGCGATCCCGGATCGGGGCTCCGGCACTGACCCGGGAACGTCGGGAAAAAATGCGCCCGGAATTCCACGGCGTTCCCGGATCGGGGCCCCGGCGCTGACCCGGGAAGGTCGGGAAAAAATGGGCGAGGAATTCCGTGGCGATCCCGGATCGGGGCTCCGGCACTGACCCGGGAACGTCGGGGGAAAAATGCGCCCGGAACTCCGCGGCGTTCCCAGATCGGGGCCCCGGCGCCGACCCGGAAACGGCGGGAAAAAATGCGCCCAGAACTCCGCGGCGTTTCCGGATCGGGGCCCCGGCGCCGACCAGGGAACGTCGGGGGAAAAATGCACGCGGTATTCCGTGGCGATCCCGGATCGGGGCTCCGGCGCCGACCCGGGAACGTCGGGAAACAATGGGCCCGGAATTCCGCGGCGTTCCCGGATCGGGGCCCCGTCGCCGACCCGGGAACGTCGGGAAAAAATGCGTCCGGAATTCCCCGGCCTTCCCGGATGTGCACCCCGGCGCAGACCCGGGAATGTCAGAAAACGCGTCCGGAATTCTGCGACATTCCTGGATGGGCGCCCCGGTACTGACCCGGGAATGTCGAAAAAATGCGCCTGGAACTCCGCGGCGTTCCCGGATCGGGGCCCCGGTGCCGACCCGCGAACGTCGGGAAAAAATGTGCCCGGAATTCCGCGGCGTTCCCGGATCGGGGCCCCGGCACCGACTCGGGAACGTCGGGGAAAAAATGCGCCCGGAATTCCACGGCGTTCCCGGATCGGGGCCCCGGCGCTGACCCGGGAAGGTCGGGAAAAAATGGGCGAGGAATTCCGTGGCGTTCCTGGATCGGGGCCCGGGAATATTGAAAAAAATGCGCCCGGAACTCCGCAGCGTTCCCGGATAGGGGCCCCGGTGCATGCGGTATTCCGGAATTCCGCGGCCTTTCCGGATCGGCGCCCCGGTACTGACCCGGGAATGTCGAAAAAATGCGCCCGGAACTCCGCGGCTTTCCCGCATCGGGGCCCCGGCGCCAACCCGGGAACGTCGGGAAAAAATGCTTCCGGAATTCCCCGGCCTTCCCGGATGTGCACCCCGGCACCGACCCTGGAATGTCAGAAAACGCGTCCGGAATTCCGCGAACTTCTCGGATCGGCGCCCAGGCACCGACCCGGAAATGTCGGAAAACGCGTCCGGAATTCCGCGGCCTTTCCGGATCGGCGCCCCGGTACTGACCCGGGAATGTCAGAAAACGAGTCCGGAATTCCGCGACGTTCCCGGATGGGCACCCCGGCGCCGACCCGGGAATATCGAAAAAATGCGCCCGAAAATCCGCGGCATTCCCAGATCGGCGCCCCGGCACCGACCCGGGAATGTCAAAAAAATGCGCCCGGAATTCCGCGACGTTCATGGATCGGTGCCCCGGCGCCGACCCGGGAACGTCGAAAAAATGCGCCCGGAACTCCGCGGCGTTCCCAGATCGGGGCCCCGGTGCCGAGCCGGAAACGGCGGGAAAAAATGCGCCCAGAACTCTGCGGCGTTTCCGGATCGGGGCCCCGGCGCCGACCAGGGAACGTCGGGGGAAAAATGCACGCGGTATTCCGTGGCGATCCCGGATCGGGGCTCCGGCGCCGACCCGGGAACGTCGGAAAAAAATGCTTCCGGAATTCCCCGGCCTTCCCGGATGTGCACCCCGGCACCAACCCTGGAATGTCAGAAAACGCGTCCGGAATTCCGCGAACTTCTCGGATCGGCGCCCAGGCACCGGCCCGGAAATGTCGGAAAACGCGTCCGGAATTCCGCGGCCTTTCCGGATCGGCGCCCCGGTACTGACTCGGAAATGTCAGAAAACGCGTCCGGGATTCCGCGGCCTTCCCGGATCGGCTCCCCGGCGCCGACCCGGGAATGTCAGAAAACACGTCCGGAATTCCGCAGCATTCCCGGATGTTCACCCCGGCGCCGACCCTGGAATGTCAGAAAACGCGTCTGGAATTCCGCGGACTTCCCGGATCGGCGCCCCGGCACCGACCCGGGAATGTCGGAAAACGCGTCTGGGATTCCCCCGCTGACCCGGGGGGAAAATGCGCCCGGAATTCCGCGTTGATCCCGGTTTGGGGCCCTGGCGCCGATCCGGGAACGTCGGGAAAAAATGTGCTCGGAATTCTGCAGCGTTCCCGGATCGGGGCCCCGGCGCCGACCCGGGAACGTCGGGAAAAAATACGCCCGGAATTCCGTGGCGTTCCCGGATCGGGGCACTGGCACCGACTCGGGAACTTCGTGGAAAAAATGGGCGTAGAATTCCTCGGCGTTCCCGGATCGGGACCCCGGCGCCGACCCGGGAACGTCGTGGAAAAATGCGCCCGGAAATCCGCGGTGCTCCCGGATCGGGGTCCTGGCGTCGACCCGTGAACGTCGGGGGGAAAATGGGTGTGGAATTCTGCGGCGTTCCTGGATCGGGGCCCCAGCGCCGACCCGGGAACGTCGGGAAAAAATGCGCCCGGAACTCCGCGGCGTTCCCGGATCGGGGCCCTGGCGCCGACCCGGGAACTTCGGGAAAAATGCACCCGAAATTCCGCGGCGTTCCCAGATCGGGACCCCGGCGCCGACCCGGGAACGTCGGGGAAAAATGCGCCCGGAATTCCGCGGTGCTCCCGGATCGGGGCCCCGGCGTCGACCCGTGAACGTCGGGGAAAAAATGGGCGTGGAGTTCTGCGGCGTTCCCGGATCGGGGTCCCAGCGCCGACCCGGGAACGGCGGGAAAAAATGCACCCGGAACTCCGCGGCGTTCAGGGATCGGGGCCCCGGCGCCGACCCGGGAACGTCGGGGGAAAAATGCGCCCGGAATTCCGCAGTGATCCCGGATCGGGGCCCCGGTGCCGACCCTGGAATATCAGAAAACGCGTCCGGAATTCCGCGGACTTCCCGGATCGGCGCCCAGGCACCGACCTGGGAATGTCGGAAAACGCGTCCGGAATTCCGCGAAGTTCCCGGATGGGCATCCCGGCGCCGACCCGGGAATATCGAAAAAATGCGCCCGAATATCCGCGGCATTCCCGGATGGGCGCCCCGTCACCGACCCGGGAATGTCGAAAAAATGCGCCCGGAATTCCGCGACGTTCATAGATCGGGGCCCCGGCGCCGACCCGGGAACGTCGGGGGGAAATGCACGCGGAATTCCGCGGCGATCCCGGATCGGGGCTCCGGCGCCGACCAGGGAACGTCGGGAAAAAATGCGCCCGGAATTCCGCAGCGATCCCGGATCGGGGCCCCGGCGCCGACCCGGGAACTTTGGGGAAACAATGGGCCCGGAATTCCGCGGCGATCCCGGATCGGGGCTCCGGCGCCGACCAGGGAACGTCGGGAAAAAATGCGCCCGGAATTCCGTGGCGTTCCCGGATCGGGGCACTGGCACCAACTCGGGAACTTCGTGGAAAAAATGGGCGTGGAATTCCGCGGCGTTCCCGGATCGGGGCCCTGGCGCCGACCCGGGAACATTGGGAAAAATTTGCCCGGAATTCCGCGGCGTTCCCGGATTGGGACCCCGGCGCCGACCCGGGAACGTCGGGGAAAAATGCGCCGGGAATTCCGCGGTGCTCCCGGATCGGGGCCCCGGCGTCGACCCGTGAACGTCGGGGAAACAATGGGCGTGGAATTCTGCGGCGTTCCCGGATCGGGGCCCCGGCACCGACTCGGGAACGTCGGGGAAAAAATGGGCCCGGAATTCCGCGGCGTTCCCAGATCGGCGCCCCGGCGCTGACCGGGAATATCGGAAAAAATGCACCCTTAATTCCGCGGCATTCCCGGATTGGCACCCCGGCGCCAACCCGGGAATGTAG
This sequence comes from Phrynocephalus vlangalii, assembly GCA_037367305.1. Lineage (NCBI taxonomy): Eukaryota > Metazoa > Chordata > Lepidosauria > Squamata > Agamidae > Phrynocephalus > Phrynocephalus vlangalii. Next base: position 142,596 of record JAWVWN010003163.1, on the reverse strand, counting down.
AAAAAATGCGCCCGGAATTCCACGGCACTCCCGGATGGGCGCCCCGGCGCCGACCCCGAAATGTCGGAAAACGCGTCCGGAATTCCGCGGCGTTCC